>JAUPFN010000052.1:0-243497 GCA_036924255.1 Apodemia mormo
GTAGTACCAGACCCGGGCGAGACAATGCAGAACTCTACCACCTAGTATCCACGATGGTAGTGACTCGATAGCCAATCGGTCGCCTTTTACGACCTGCCTGGCAGAACGGCAGTTGGCCTATTCTACAAAGGAGGCCGGGCCAACACGGCGGAAAAGTTTGATTTGTTTAGACTTTAGACTACTCGTATGTATAACGGCGTGGTCACAGCTACCTATGGCGCGAAATTTGATGAGAATCGTGATGCGGCGAGTGATGTGCGACGAAAACAAATGTAAGGAACTAATGTAGTATGTCACAGCTATCGACGACGCGCATTGCGGCTCGGAAACAAGCAAGTGGAGCCCTCGCGTGACGCGCGGTTTGATGAGCGAATGACAGAAATGTACTAGCTAGTAACGAGGTGGCCACAGCTCACACCATTGCGACTGGCGCAATCGGGGGACGTATTTGACATCACGCGAATTTAACTAAATATTTTGTTTTTAGCGCGTGGAATTAGAAGTAATGAATTATAATATTGAACAATTTTAAAAATTCTAAATATATCCACTACCAACGCCACCTGTCATAACTAGTAGCGCGACCCGCCGCACTGGAACTCACGTCACATTTCTCACCGCAGGCAGCTGTGGTAAGGCTGAAAGAAAATAACCAATGATTAGACTAATATAAAAATGTGGATTTCATTAACTTTTTTTATATCGTAAGATAGCAAACAAGCAAATGGGTCTCCTGATGGAAAGAGTCAACCATTGCCTATAGACACCAAAAATGTTAATGGTGCGTGCAGTCTTGTGGCAAGTTGTAATGGCACTTGAATAAATTCATCGGCTACCTGACCCTCCAAACCGAAACATGACAGTGACAAACACTCACGCTGTTGAAGCGGGAATAGAAAAGGATAGTTTTTATTACAAACAGGATAGTTTTTATTCTGGGAACCACGCCCCTCCCCTTTCCGCCTTAAACCCCATGTTAGTTCGGGTTCCTTTTGATACCATTCTTCAAAAGGAACACGAACTAACATGGGGTTTAAGTTACGGTTACCGTTCTGCTAGGCAGTTCGTAAGAGGCAAACGATTGGTATGCGAGTCACTACCATCGTGAATATGGTATGATATAAAAAACACAATAATCTTGGTGTAATTTACATATGAAGGGAAGCTGGTTAAGCAGCTTTTATAAAGAAAACTTCTTAATTAAACAGGGGATAAATAGACATAATTTATTCCCGCCAAATAACTTATAAATTGTTTTTTCTTTGAAAAAAAAAACAAATTCAGTATAAATTACCTTTAGAACTTGAATACCCCGCAAGAGAACTGCCATGATAATATTTCACCTATTTTTTATGAGATAGCAAATAAGCAGTTGGGTCTTCTGATGGAAAAGAATCAACCGTCGCCTATAGACACCAAAGATATTAATGGTGCGCTGCTATCTTGTCACGAGGTCTAATACCACATGCATAAGTTTACCTTACCCTGTAAACCGAAACACGACAGTGACAAGCACGACTACCATTGCGACAGGAATAGGTATGGCGCTGGTACCAGACCCGGGAGAGACAATGCAAACGCGTGTCACGCGTGTACAGTGTGCAGTGTACGCGTGTCACTATCATCGTGGCTACCACCTAGTAGCTACGATAGTAGTGATACGCGTAGCCAATCGGTTGCCTTTTACTACCTACCTGGTAGAACGACAGTTGGCCTATTCTTCAAAGGAGCCCGGACTAACACGGGGAATTTTTATAACCAAATTAAATATTACCTTCCATCTCCTTAATTTTGTCAGGAATGACGTGTTCATCATTTAATTTAATTTATAAAGCAATCTCATTTGTGTGTAACGGCAATCGGTCTTGTGAACTTCAACAATGTCATTCCATTTAGATATGCACGAACCAAACTTGATATCCTTTGTTAAAAAGTAGTTTCTTAAACCTCTTAAAAGATGGAGCGGATCATAAACAACACTCGGTGTATTACTATTTATAACAGTAACATCATCTAATACAACAATTATCACATTATTAAAATTTATACCATGCCACTCACATCTTACACAAAATAACAATATGTTAATGAAGAATATATTTTCCGTGATAGTAGTGCTAAAGGGGTCTAAGTCGGAACCCTTTTTAAGGTGTTGAAGTAAATTATATATTAATCACGGCAACAACATGGTAATTTAAAACGTTGAAAATATTGAAGTGAAACTTCTTTAGAATCGTTGTGATTTCAAACCTGATGCAACGAAAAAACGACATGTAAGAGACACAAATACAAAAATGTGTAGAATGAAGGAGGGAGAGGGAGAGGGAGGGAGAGGGAGAGGGAGGGAGAGAGGGAGAGGGAGGGAAAGAGAAAGAGGGAGGGAGAGAGGGAGAGGGAGGGAGACGGACAGGGGTAAGGAGAGGGGAGGGGGAGAGGGATAGGGAGAGGGGGAGGGGGAGTGGGAGGGGGGAGAGGGATAGGTAGAGGGGAAGGGGGGTGGGGAGGGGGGCAGGGAGAGGGAGAGGGGGAGGGGGAGAGGGAGAGGAAGGGGAGGGCGAGAGGGGGAGGGGAGAAGGGGGAGGGGGAGAGGGGAAGGGGGAGAGGGAGGGGAGGGCGAGAGGGGGAGGGGAGAAGGGCGTGGGAGAGGGAAGGGGGAGAGCGGGAGGGGGAAAGAGGGGGAGGTGGGGAGGGGGAGAGGGAGAGGGGGAGGAGAGGGAGGGGAGGGTGAGAGGGGGAGGGGAGAAGGGCGTGGGAGAGGGGGAGGGGGAGAGGGAGAGGGAGGGGAGGGGGAGGGGGAGGTGGAGCGAGGGGAGAGGGGGAGGGGAGGGATATGGAGAGAGGGGGAGGGGGAGGAAGAGAGGGAGAGGGGGAGGGTAGGGGGAGAGGGGGGTGGGAGGCGGAGAGGGGGAGAGGGAGAGGGAGAGGAGAGGGGGGAGGAGAGAGAGGGAGGGGGAGAGAGGGAGAGAGGGAGGGGGAGAGAGAGGGAGGGGGAGAGAGAGAGGGGGAGAGAGGGGAGAGGGACAGGGAGAGTGAGAGGGAGAGAGGGAGAGAGGGAGAGGGATAGGGAGAGGGGGAGGGGGAGAGAGGGAGAGGGATAGGGAGAGAGGGAGAGGGAGAGGGGGAGAGGGAGAGGGGGAGAGGGATAGGGAGAGGGGGAGAGGGTGAGGGTGAGGGGAGGGGGAGGGGGAGGGGAGGGGATAGGGAGAGGGATAGGGAGAGGGAGAGGGGGAGAGGGAGATGGGGAGGGGAGGGGAGGGGGAGAGGGGAGGGGAGGGGGAGAGGGGGAGGGGGGAGGGAGAGAGAGGGGGGCTGGCTGGCTGGCGGGGAACAGAGTGAATAGAGCGTTGGTTTTAAGTCAGGGTGCCCCTCTTGCCCTGCATAATCATTCCTATGCCTGCCTATGCCTATCCCAACGATATTGTATGAAAGTGAGAGTTGGGTATGTTAGAAGGGCATATCGCACTCAATCAACTACGAGATCAAAAACGGTAATAGATGCAGTATTCCAAAGATATATCAACCAAATTGAAACTAAAATATTTGTATCGTATTTTAGTTATCATAAGCCTCTTGTATCATTTGTTGAAACTGAAAATATGGAACTTGAGCAATAAATTATGTAACATATGTTAAATAAAATATCTTTTAAAATTAATCAAAATACTTTCATTTTTAAACGAATAAACTTTGTAATTATCCTACCCTTGGTATATATATTCATCTCATTCTTTTCTCGATTTACTGAAGTTATTTTTTTAAGTTAGCTTCTCCACGCGTATTTAAAGTGGACATGTTATTTTTTTCTCGTGTACCCCATAGTGTACCTACTTACCTATTTGGGGCGTATCCTTAGCTAGGTTTTAATTATTTTTTAACAAGGCTGTGAATACAACTTCTCGATCAAGGGACTTTTTTGTGAAATATTAAGCTTTCAAGTGCTAATTTTAGTTGTAGTCAAATGTCACTACGAGTGGTGATCCCTCTGCTAGGTAAACGGTTGGTTTTGGGGCAGGAAAAAAATTAAATTGAATTAAAAGGAAAACTATTATGGCTTAGAAGGCTTTACAAGTTTGAGTGATAGACGACAAATTACACAAATTGATCTAACCCCAAAGTAAGCAATATATTTGCTTATAGTATAAGTGTCAGACAACGATACTATTACAGTGAGATAAATACATAAACACTCCAATATATTTAATAAACACTCAAACCCAGAAATACAAACATCTACGCTCATCACATAAAAGTTTGACCTGGTCGGTCGGGGGTCGAACTCGAGCCCCATTGATACATAGTCAGGTTCGCTAACCACTCGACCAACGGTGTAAATAATAAATATAAATTTGTTAAATTTAATAATAAATAAATAATTGTAATTATAAAAAAATATGTTAATAACCTCTGCAGAATCGCCTCTGTGGTCTAATAGTTCGGTGTTGGTGTTGACCACATGAAGTCTGAGGTTCGATTCCAGGGTCGGGCAATTCAAAAATGTGTTTTTTCAGTTTTCTGATAAAAACAACGTTGCCCGGAATTTCATAAGTGCCCGGTTCGCGATATACTTGCCACCTATCACATTGTGGGTTTGAGTATCTTCGGCTATTCGAGTGTTCACTGGTTGTACCTCTGCCTACCTTTATCGTTGATACGGGCGTGAAGATCATTTTTCTATACATTAAAAAAAAGATTACCTCTTATTTTAAAGCTTCAACAATATAAGAGTTAATCCCTGCTTCAACATTTACTATAGATATATTTTTTAAAGTATATTTTGAAGGAAGTATAAATATTTTGTACAAGAATTTACAGCAATTTGGAATTTTTTTCATAATAGAAAGTGCAATTATTTTTTCATCATCTGTAAAACGCTTTCATTTGGCCCTTTTAGTGCACTGACTTATTTGCAACCACATAATTTTTTGGTCAATGGATTCATTCCATTTGTTAATTTTTCAAATGTTTTTTCTCTTTTGAAAACTTTAATGCTCTTCGTGCTTTGTGGCAAAAATTTAACCGCTTTCGAGATCTGATATACTCCTTGTAAAGCCGAGCACAGTTATGTGATAGTGACATTTTATTTTTATTGATATGTTGCCTCCTCACTGACGAGTTTGGTGTAAATTGAAAGGCGATTTCTGTAAAAATAAGTTCAGGATTAAATCTACATCTATATCTGTCTATCTTCTATATGTGTAATAAATCAATTGCTATTCGTTAGTCTCGCTAAAAGTCGAGAACGGCTAAACCGATTTGGCTAATTTTGGTTTTGAATTAATTGTTGAAGTCCAGGGAAGGTTTAAAAGGTGAGAAAATAAAGAAAAAAATAAGAATAGTAAAAAGGGCGATCAACGTTTGCCGAGTCACCTAGTCTATATCAATATGTATAAAAATCAATTGCTGTTCGTTAGTCTCGCTAAAACGCGAGAACGGCTGAACTGATTTGGCTAATTTTGGTTTTGAGTTACTTGTTGAAGTCTAGGGAAGGTTTAAAAGGTGAGAAAATATAGAAAAAAATAAGAGTAGTTAAAAAGGCAGAACAACGTTTGCCGGGTCAGTTAGCAGTTATTAAATTTAAGTAACAAATACAGAGTAACAAATAGAGATAACGTTCTTGTAGCAAATAAATTTTACCTTTAGAACTATGTTCATTTACAGAAGGAGCAGGTAAATTAGATGGCGATTGCGGTAGAATAATATCTGAAAAGGAAAAATTAACAATGCAATTAATTTAGAAAATTAAATCGTATTTAATATCTGTTAAATACATATGTTTGTTTTTATATATGTATGTATGTGTATTATATCCAACCTACACAAATGACATGGTTCCCTTAATATTTATAGACAATAGTGATTCTATCAGAAAAGCCGTCTATTTCTTGTATGGTATTTGTACCCTTTCTTGAGGGAAGTCCATGTCAATACAATTATCTTCCATACAAAATTTGCCTATATAGGTACAATATTTCATCAAAATCTATCTATATAATATATAGAATACAATTGTCTTCCATACGAAATTTGTCTATATAGGTACAATATTTCATCAAAATCTATCTATAAAATCTGTCCTATATATTATATAGAGAGATTTTGATGAAATATTGTACCTATATAGACAATTTTTGTATGAAAGACAATTGTATTGACATGGACTTCCCTAGAAAATTGTTACATTAAAATCATAAATTTTACTGTTGATTACATTGTTATTCTATTTTTATTTTATTATCATCATTGATTTGATCATAATTGATGATAAATGAAACTACAAACTTTACTTTGGGTCTCAGAATCTGTACACTGTAACAATATTAAAAAATATTTTGCAACAACATAAGCATAGAAAATGTAGAATATACTAACATTAAGGAGTAAAAGTTGGTGAATGTTGTATTTGAATTTCTTTGTAATAAACGATAAATTTGTGTTATGGAGATCAAGAGATAAAGGAAACCTAATTTTTTCCGTATTAACATATGGCTATATCTGGTCTATTTTACAGTATGGAATGTTTATTTGTGGTACTCAGTAGAATTGACACGAATCTTTAGAGTCCAATAGAAATTTGACCGACTCGTTGGTCGAGTGGTGAGCGAACCTAACCATGAATTGACAGGGCTCATGTTCGATTCTCGATGGGGACAAGCATTTGTGTGATGAGCATAAATCTTTGTATTTCTGGGTTTGGGTGTTTATTTAATATATTTCAGTATTTATATATTATGTAGTTCTATGTACTAGTATCGTTGACTAACACAAGCAAATAATTTGCTTATTTTAGGGTTAGATCAGTAAGTCTAATTTGTCCCGTAAATATTTATTTATTTATTTCGTTATCTATTTATTACAATTAAAATGCTAATCAGCTATCTCACTTGTAAAAAAATATTTTTAATAACCACTTATAGCATAGTTTCTTAAACGTTTCAGCCCGCGGACCTCTATGAAAATCAAGCACAATTTCAGGGACCCATTTAATAGAAAATATTGGTATTTATTTATTAATTCAAATGTCCATAGATAAGGCGGCGGACTCCCATACACATACTCGCGGACCCCCCAGGGGTCCGCGGACCACAGGTTCCGACACACTGACTAAAAGAATCGACTAAGAGTTTTTAAACTCTTCAGGCATCGATTTCTCAAATAATTTTGCTATTTCTGGTAAAATTGTTATTAGTCTGTAATATTTACATCTGTTCCTTAAGTAATGGTTCACTTAAGTAGATGACATATCTTAACAAAAAATATCAATACTAAAAAAATCATTATCTACTTTTATTTGTATGGAATGGCATTAGATACACACAAACATCATGCTATGTATATTAACAATAATTAATATACACAATCATATATATTTTTATATCATATATTCCTGATAGTCTCTTTTTACATAATTTTACCTTTTGAAAGCCTTTAAGCATCGTAAACCTATAGTTTCACAGCATAAATTCGCAAATATTACATGGAATGTGTAACAGATTGTCAATTTTATCTAAAAGAAAAGGAATATTAAAAAAATTCAAACTAAAGCCATTTATGAGTAAGTAGTTTCTTTTTCTTGACTTTCACTATTAGTAGGGGAGCCCAAGAGGAGATTTTGGGATTTACTCGGGCGCGTCAGATTAACATGGTAGCATTGACGCTGTCCACCAAATATAAGCCCTTTGTATAAAGGGGGGTAACTAGGGCAGAAGAAAAACAAAATTAAGATGACTTCGGCTTATGGAAATTGTTAGATTATATTTTTTTGTTTATTCTACATCATTTCCTCCATAATAAAAAAAATTTAGACACGCCCTAGAATGTCAAGACAATGTTTACTTTGCAACTTTGTGACACTATCACTTCCTTACGGTACACTTAATTCGTCAGATTTTCTAAATTTTAGCTCGCAATTAACCCACCATACATAATTTTTTTTTTTATATCATAAGATAGCAAACAAGCAGATGGGTCTCCTGATGGAAAGAGTCAACCATCGCCTATAGACACCAAAGATGTTAATGGTGCGTTGCTATCTTGTGGCGAGATCTAATGCCACATGCATAAGTTTACCGGCTACCTTACCCTCCAAACCGGAACACGACAGCGACAAACACTGACGCTATTGCGGCAGGAATAGGTAAGGCGGTGGTACCAGACCCGGGCGAGACAATGCAGAACTCTACCACCTAGTATCCACGATGGTAGTGACTCGATAGCCAATCGGTCGCCTTTTACGACCTGCCTGGCAGAACGGCAGTTGGCCTATTCTACAAAGGAGGCCGGGACCAACACGGCGGAAGGAACCACATTAATCTGACGCACTTCAGTATTTCCATGTCACTAATTTTTTAAACATTTTTTTATCTGTAGATTTTTCCCCACTATTGAAAGGGAAAACATTATATAACCTTTATTTTTCCTATAATTGAATCTACGAAATCCAATTGGTCCTTATGACGCACGAGTAACTACCCATTTAGCATCTTGGGCTCCCCTAATATATTATATAATATCAATAAAACTTACCGGGGTCAGCTCTTATACATGTCTCTGCAACTTCATCTTTAACTTTACAGTATGTGTGATCCAAATATTTTCGTTGTTGAGTATAATAATGCTCTTTAGTGATATTTTCTTTTTCTGAAATTGTATAAAAGTTTATCTCATTACTAGCTGTTGCCAGCGACTTCGTCCGCGCGGACTTCGTTTACCCCGCACTGCACCTCCCCCGTAGGCGATAGCGTGATAATATGTAGCCTATATATTGACCCGACCTGTAAGTAATATTCTTGCAAAATTTGAAGTAAATCCATGCAGTACTTTTGGAGTTTACCGCGGACATACATACAGACAAACAGATAAACAGACAAAAATTCTAAAAACTATATTTTTGGCTTCGATATCGATTGTAGATCACGCCCCAAGTATTCTTTTAAAAAAATATTCAATGTACAGTTTTGACTTTCCTACGATTTTATTACATGTATAGATTACAATCTTTTACACACACACATTATTACACTGTATTTGTATATATATATATATATGTATGTTTATGGCTCCTTGATAATTTTATTGTTATTCTATACTTTCCATCCTCGGCTCTGGGTGAAGTGAGTTTCATGATATACAAATGGCTTGATAAATTTAAATAAAGTTTGATAAACAGGAAATCCACAACAAAAAATTGAGCTAAACTCAACAAATAGGCTAAATTCATCCATACAAATAAATAAAATTGGAGTGTCTGTTTGTAATATTAGAATAACCGCTTGCTACTAAACACATATAGATGTATACACGGTACATATGCCAAAATATATATTTTTTAATTTTTGTCTATCTGTTTGTTTGTTTCAGCTATTCTCTGAAACGGCTGGACCTATTTTGATGAAACTTTCACTGGCAGATAGCTGATGTAATAAGGAGTAACTTTTGTTTTAGAATTTTTCCTACGAGGACAAAGTCACGGGCACAGCTAGTATGCTATAAAAATACAGTTATTATAAGATTAAGGCTGTGCAGCACAGATTGTAAAAATTACCAAGTAATTTTTGGTACAACTTATATTAGAATTTAGAATAACACCATAATATAAGTTAATAGATGAGGCAATGTAACCCTAAATAATTCGACCAACCCGTAGGTTGAGTGGTTAGCGAACCTAACCACGAATCGATGGGGCTCGGATTCGATTCCCGACAGGGACAGACATTTGTGTAATGAGCATATATGTTTGTATTTCTGGGTTTGGGTATTTATTATAACAGTATTTATATACGTTTTAGTATCGTTGACTAACACCCATAATACAAGCAAATAATTTACTTACTTTTGGGTTAGATCGATTTTTGTAATTTGTCTGGCAATTTTATTATATTATTATAGCCATCAACTGAATCAATGTAATAATGCGCAAGTATTTCCACCATGGCTGTGGAAATTCTATGAATAATAGGCCATGGCTTCCTACCAGGCTTCTTATAAAACAGCTTAAGCTTAGAGAATAAGGTTAAAATAAACTTTAAACAGATATTTTTAACTTTAAAAAAGATAGAAGAATTTTTAAATAGATGCTCCTTAAATACCTATATATTTAGAAAAAAAAGAAAGAAAGAAAATAATTATTTGCAAAAATATGGGTGTTATAAGTTGTTAAAAATAAATTAAGTTACCAACATATTCTACCAATATATGGTGTGCAAATATTTAAAAAAATATAATTATATAATATTACTTATTTATGATGACCATATTTAACTCAAGAAGGTAAAACTTAGAGAATAAAGGTTGTAATAATCTTTAAAAAGATAGAAGCCTTTTTGAATAGGTGTTCCTATATATTTACAGTGTAAGCTATTAAAACACCATCCTTACGTGATTTTTGTGCAGTTCCGGGATGTATCTCGTAATCTCTTCTTCAGAAAACAATGTAGGATATGCATATGCAGAGAAGTTGATTGAAAGCATTTTCCTTCAAAATGCTTTCTGCACACAAATCATTTTTGAAGATCCTTCCGATACTTTTAGCCTCGCAATCTTTCACCATGTACATTAATCACTTTTGGAGTCCTATCTCCGCACTTGCAAACTTGTGAAACGTGATATCCTTTCGTCTACTTACACAACCCAATACACATCACTGGTTGTAGATAATGCCAATTTACAATATGAAGATATTACTAATTTAAATGCTGAGAAGATAAATTACGGAAATTAACAACGCAAAACTTTACTCGATCAATATTTAAATAAACAAAACAGTAAGGAGTAATGACGTGAGCGGTGAGAATGACATGACAGCTACCGTTCATTGTCAAAATCAAAAGACAGTACTGTCATATCAAAGGCCAAAATTGTCACGTTCGATATGTGTACCATAGACAAGGCTAGTACTCCTTATAAGTGGACTACCGGCCGTGATATATATATATATATATGGCAGTTTAAATTTTAATTTGCAACACTGTTCTGACATTTCATTAATCATTTTTTTTTTATTTTCATTTTTCTCATTGACGTGTATACTGTATAATATTCGATAATATCATTGACCTATAAATATATTTCTATGGATAATATTAATATTATACATGTCAATGATTTTTCTCATTGACGTGTATACAGGGATTTAAAACGTTATCAAATAACAGAACAAATTTTTCGATACATAACGTTATTATTATAGCGATACCTCAGTAACAAAATTATTTTAGAACACTATGTGTATCGCTACCAAAATAACAGAACGAAATTATGAGCGGTATGTAACGTTATAAATATTGATATTTATGCGACGTTGCCGTTTTCATGCTGTTTCGTGATTGGTCGATGGTTCACCAACTACCATGACTGCGAGTTGGCAACAAGGTACCTACGCAAATTTACAAGTTTGATGTAATGAGACATCGCGATTTACGATTTACGAGACACGCATTAAAAATATTTACAAGCGGTACGCATGGTTTTCAAATAATTTTTTTAAAAGATTCCAACCTACATATAATTAGAAATCAATTCTAACTTTTAATATATATTATTATACCTACATAAGGCAATGTATCTTTATGAAACATGTTTTTTTCTCCCGTGGGTTTTATGTAATAAGAAATGTTACTAGGTATCTTAGAGTTTTCTTTAAAATGCTAATTATTAACGGCTCCTTTGTAGAATAGACGAACTGCCGTACTCCCAGGCAGGTCGTAAAAGGAGAGCGATTGGCTATGCGAGTCACTATTGTCTCACCCGGGTCTGATACCACCGCCTTACCTATTCCTGCCGCAATAGCGTCAGTACTTGTCACTGTTGTCTTCCCGTTTAGAGGGTAAGGCAGCCGGTAAATTTATGTTTGTGGCATTAGACCTCGCCACAAGATAGCAACGCACCATTAACATCTTTGGTGTATATAGGCGATGTTGACTCTTTACATCAGGAGACTTATCTCCTTGTTTGCTATCTTAAGATATAAAAAAATAAAAAAAATGATTTTTTTAAACAAATGTGTTAATTATTAACTAGCTTTCGCCCACGGCTTCGCCCGCGTAGTATTACCTATACCTATGTCCTTCCCCAGAATTAAGGCTATCCATTTGAAATATCATCACAAACAACTTTGCAGATTCACCATGACCATGAATCATACATTTACAAAGAAAAACAAATAGACGGACAATTAGACGTCACTTTAATTTTCATTATGTAAGGTGAGAATTCTGTAAGGTTAGTATGCATATTATTGAATTTATTGAAGAGCGTGGCTTATAGCAGCAGCAAAATATAAAAATCTGTAAAATATAATTCCTGAAATTTTCCGCTAAATTATTTAAGCATAGATTTTTGTTTGTCTTTTATTTTAATTTTTGAATTAAAGCTGTTAAGCACCATGATCCATTTTTTGAACTGTAAAATGTTTTCTTAGTCACAAAATTTATTAATTAAAAAATATCGATGTAGGGTCACTGCGTCGGTAACGCGACCGCCTCCAGTGTGCGACCACTTGAGGGGCTAGGTTTCTTTAATTAAAGATAATAGCATTTTGACGTAAATACGTCTTTGAATTTGCCTTCGTAGAGGCGACAGTTCAAAAAACTGATGATAACAAAATTGGGATACAGTTTGATGTTATAGCTACATAACTATCACCAACATCCAAAATATAGAAAAACCTTAAAAACAACAAAGAAAAATATCGACACGCGGGATTTGAACCTGCGACCATCTCGCTAAAGCCGGGACGCTCTTCCACTGAGCTAGTGTCGACAGGCTCGAGGCGGCGAAATTCTTCTTTGATATATGATCGAATACGTTGATTGTACTGATCGCTAGGTATACATACTTATAACTAGTTATATGACTTCATCGTTACAGATGAAATTCACATTTATAATTTTGATCAGTACTTTCGTATTTCTAAATATTTTTGTGTTATAGCACTCACCCCGTGCTTCGGAAACTGGAAAAACCTTAAAAACAACAAAACCGGCTAGGAGTGCATTAAAGATGCACACTAGTAGGTATATAGAAGAGGGAGGTGTTTAACTACCATATTTGTGATTTTATCCGGCCCCGGGGCCTTTTTATTGTGAAGGTTTTTGTATTCTTCGGTTGTCGTAAGTAATAGGGGATCACCTTACGGTGGTAGCGCCACCCTACACTCTACTTCGCTATCCAAATGATGGACGGACGTGGTCTAGGTTTGTAGGCGGGTTTGATGGGGAACATTGTGATTGGAACGATGAATGAAAAATGTGACCATCGCAAGATATTACCCGTGACGTCGTCGTATTCACGTAAAAGATGCACGGCTGTGTCCTCAACACAGCCACAACCGGTTTTTTTTTTTCAGGAGAAAACAATGAATAGTAAGCATTAAATATTCATTGAATACTTATGTAACAAGAAAATCATAAATTTAAATCTATCGGGCTTAACCCAAATCTAGAAAATAGTGCCTGAGTTCGGGTGATGACTCAATGGTATGTTTATGTGTCACGTAATGCTGCAAAAATGCCACGCCGGGCGGCGAACAAAGTTACCTTTTGATACCTTACACTAATATTACACTTAAACAAGAATCGTTATTACTTCAATTATAGAGCAATGTTTGTTCGAAAGTTGTAGTCATATCATTTTTTAGCTTATATTTTTTTTAAATCCAGTGGTCGCAAACTGAAGTACGTAAATATCTAAGTAAGAAAGTGCCCGAATGATCGCATTCTGACACATAAGGCTACATAATATTTTGCTTGTTATAATCTCAATGATGCTTTTATGATTGTATAATTTAGAATCTGATGTTGTAGAAGCATAAAGATGCATCTCATCAGTTTACGACCAAATGTTTTCTTGATAGAACTTTTTTTAATTCACTCACTAAAATAGGTGGTTGCAAACCCACTTTGGTCAAAAATTATGATGTTAGTTTGCGACCGCCCTGATTTAGTACGAATGAAAATAAATTAAAATAAGTAAATAAATAAAATATTGCTTTCTTTATATGATGGCAGCCCCGCAAGATAAAAGAAGCACAAAATGAAAAATACCAGTTTTCTTAGGACTACTTTAAGGAAAATTTACTCGGCGAGGAAAATGACGTTATCAAAATATTGCTTAACTCTTATGTTGTCAACCACAACCAAATTAGTAAAGAAATATTAAGAAAATACGGTCACCGTGCGTGTGATAGCGTTGTTATCATGCGCGCGGTGACTACTAACAAATGAGTCTAGTCACGAGTTGGGAAAAATCACTGTTTGTAAATAATGAACTTCGATGGTGCCTATAAAGGAGAATTTGAATACACATGTTTTGTATCCATGGGCGGGCGTCCGTATAAATATAAACATGTCATTGGATAATTAGCTCAACGTTTGAGTACCAAATTTTTTTACATATTCGGTATTAAAATCGAGTACTGAATACCCTCTTTTAGTATGTAGTTTTTATCAGCCAGTTTCTATACAAAATAATTTACAGATGTGAAACGAAAAAACAAGTTGTTGTTAGTCTAGATGAATAGTGTTCAAAATGAATATTTGTTTTTTATATCATAAGATAGCAAACAAGCTGATGGCTCTCCTGATGGTATGAGAAACCATCGCCTATACTCTAGTCATCAAAAATGTTAACGGTGCGTTGCCCTCAGTGTGGATGTGTTTGGTGGTGTGGCCACCTTACCCTCCAAACCGGAACAAGACAAAAAACTTGAGAGGTGTCAAGGGACACCCGGATGGAAAGAAGTTCCTTTTATTATTATTTACAAAAAAACTGTATACACTCAACAAAAATAATCGTCGCGACACCACACTGTTTAATGCGAAATAGAAATGAAAATATCTGGCTTGCTTTCTATGAGAGAGAGAGAGAGAGAGAGAGAGAGAGAAACATCCACACGCCGCACAGCTTACGATACCTTACTATAGCAAAAAGTGTCGTGACAATTTTCCGTAAGAATTTTTTCCGTCTAGCCCCCTTTCACAACGCGCGATAAGGAACTTCGTTCCAATAACAAACAAGTGGTAGATTTCTGCGTTGTCTCGCCCGGGTATTTGGTACCACTGCCTTATCTATTTGTGTCAACGCACCGTTAACATTTTTGATTTCGATAGGCGATGGTTTCTCTTTGCATCAGGATGGCTCTCCTGATGGAAAGAGAAACCATCGCCTATAGACGTGTGGCGGGTTTACAATGCCACATGCACAAGTGTACCGGCTACCTTACCCTCCAAACCGAAACAAGACAATGACAAATAGGTGGTAGATTTCTGCTTTATCTCGCCCGCGTATTTGGTACCACCGCCTTACCTATATGTGTCACAATAGAGTCAATGCTTGTCATCATCATGTTCCAGTATGAATGGTAAGGTAGCCGGTAAACTTATGCATGTGGCCTTAGACCTCGTTACAAGATAGCAACGCATCATTAACATCTTTGGCGTCTATAGGTGATGATTGACTCTTTCCATCAGAAGGCTTGTTTGTTATCAAGATACAAAAAATTGACATTATTGCGGCAGGAATAGCTAATGCAATGGTATCAAATACCCGGCGAGACATTGCGGAACTCTACCACCAAGTAGTTATGATGGTAGTGACACGTACCTACAGTCAATCGGTCGCCTTTTACGACTTACCTGGCAGAACGGTAGTTGGTCTATTCTTGAAAGGGGACAGGACCAACACGGCGAAATATAATATTATGAAAATTTGAGCAGGTTTTCTTTTTTTTTTGAGCTGGTTTAATTTTTATTGCGCAATATTTTTTTTCTTGCACTGTGTAGGCTTAATATTTCACAATATTTTTCAATTCAGAGGTTTGAGCGGTCGCGTTTGGTTAGTCACGTGTTTAATGTATGGTTGTGTCATAAATTTAGGCAAAATGGCGAGCAAGAATGCTATAAAATATAAAGAACGGGAGTTTTTACTTGAATGTATAGAATTGTATGGAGATTTATTTAACTAAATCACCAGCATGGTTGCCGCCAAAACTTCGTGGTCAGACATGTTGCTCGCTCGAAAATATTGATCAGACTGGTTTGTCAATTTTATTGAGTGAATTTATTGAACGTTTGGAGTCAAAAGGGTATTCAATATTATTGCACAATAAAAGTATTGCGCAATGTTATTGTAGGTCTATGTGGCGTCTTAGGGCTATAAATTTGAAATTTTTTTATATCATAAGACAGCAAACAAGCAGATGGGTCTCCTGATGGAAAGAGTTAACCGTCGCCTATAGACACCAAAGGTGTTAATGGTGCGTTGCTATCTTGTGGCGAGAACCAATGCCACATGAATAAGTTTAATGGCTACCTTACCCTCTAAACCGGAACACGACAGCGACAAGCACTGATGCTATTGCGGCAGGAATAGGCAAGGTGGTGGTACCAGGCCCGGGCGAGACAATGCAAAACTCTAGTAGCCATGATGGTAGTGACTCGCATAGCCAATTGGTCGCCTTTTACGACGTGCCTTGAAGAACGGCAGTTGGTCTATTCTTCAAAGGAGCCCGTGACCAACACTGGGAAAACACGTATTTTCCTTATAATGTAGGCATCCAATAAGGAAGGATTTTTCAAAATTCAACCTCGAAGTTGGTGAAGTAGGGGATAAAAGTTTGTATGAAACTTTTTATTCCCTGGACACATTTGCATGAAATTTTGTATGTATTGAATAAAAAAAAATAATTACGTTAAAACCTTAAAAACAACAAAGAAAAATATTGACAAGTGGGATTTGAAGCTGCGACCATCTCCTCAAAGCCGTTTTTAAGGTTTTTCCAGTTTCCCAAGCCCGGGGTGAGTGCTATAATACAAAAATAATGAATTACGTGTTTAAGTGTTTCTCAAGGTTCGATCCCTACGAGGGTAAAATAGGGGATGAAAGTTTTATACAACCCCACAAACCATTGCCAAACCATTAGTGTTAGACAATGAAGTTTTGCGCACGTATTCCTCTTATGACGGAAGAATTCACTAAAAAGGATAATTAAATATTCAACCCTCAAAGGGGAAATAGGGGATAAAACTTTTAAACATTTTATTCCTCAGACATATTTGCATGAAATTTCATATGAATTGAGTATGACAAAAATAATGAGTTACGTATTTCAGCGTTTTTCAAAATTCCATCCCGTAAAGGGTAAAATAGGGCAAGAAAGTTTTATATAAAGTTTTATATAAACGCACAGGCCAGAAGAACTATTCAAAATTCAACCCTGAAGGGGGTGTAATAAGGGATGATTTTTTTATGAACCTTTATATTCCTTGGACATACTTACATAAAATTTCGTATGAATTGAATAAAATTGTCTGTCTGTTTAAGACAGACAGACAAAAATCGTAAAAAGTGTTATTTTGTTATATGTACCGTATATATACATCCATATGCATTTAGTTAGACCTGGTTATTTTAATGTTACGGACACTCCAATTTTATATATTTGTATAAATTACTTTAGTATGTTCGATAGGTATGTTACCAATAGTTATTCTTATTTTTCTTGTTTTACTTAAATTTTGATAATAAAATATATTTTAATAAATAACTAATATGAACATGTTAATATTATTTTTTATACAATATTAGCGGCCCCCTGACTGTGTCGAGATTTTTAATAAAGTAGCTTATAAAGAAAGGTTAAATAAGTTGTCTTGTAAGAAAGGTTAAATAAGTCTACCCCGCGCTGGTCCCGGGCTCCTTTGAATAGGACAGCTGCCAGGCACGTCGTAAGAGGCGACTGATTGGATTTACGAGTCACTACCATTGTGGCTACTAGGTGGTAGAGTTCTGCATTGTCTCGCCCGGGTCTTGTACCACCGCCTTACCTATTCCTGCCGCAATAGCATTAGTGCTTGTCACTGTCGTGTTCCGGTTTGGAGGGTAAGGTAGTCGGTAAACTTATGCATGTGGCATTAGACCTCGCCACAAGATAGCAACGCACCATTAACACCTTTGGTGTCTATAAGCGATAGTTGACTCTTTCCATCAGGAGACCCATCTGCTTGTTTGCTATCTAATAACATAAAAAAAGTTCTAAAGTAAATATGCGCGAGCGAAGCCGTGGGTAACAGCTAGTTTCGCTATGAAAGGTAGGTACTTTCCTGTTTATAATTACGAAACTTCACACTTAATATAAATGTAATATTAATTATTTGAAAATTTAAAAAACAGTATTTTAAATATAATAGTACCAAAAACTGGTACATTCAACAAAATCTTTCAAACTCTGATGAAAACCTCTAATTTTAAATATAACTTGTCCCATATGTGAAATACAAGAAACAACAAGCGGGGCGTAAATGAGTGAATCATAATACCATATACCATAACGAAAATTTTTGGATATAACAGAACGTAATGAATAACGTTTTTAAATAGTAACAAATTCAGTATCATTATTGGATAGCGCTATGCTTGAAAATATCGTTATGTCTTGCCTTGAGCAATAACGATATCACATAATACCGGTATTTCAATCCTTGCGTGTATAATATTTTTCTGCTGTCATCTTGCTCACTTGCTGTCATCACTCATCAGCTGTCATCTGAGCAGGCGTCCAGGACGAGGGTAAGGTTAAAGGTAAGGTTAAAATGTTTTATTTGCAAATTCCGGCATAATAATAAATATATTATT
This sequence comes from Apodemia mormo, assembly GCA_036924255.1. Taxonomy (NCBI): domain Eukaryota; kingdom Metazoa; phylum Arthropoda; class Insecta; order Lepidoptera; family Riodinidae; genus Apodemia; species Apodemia mormo. Next base: position 18,628 of record JAUPFN010000052.1, read on the forward strand.
AAATGTTTTAATTAGAATTACTTATTTTATGTAAACTAATTTTTTATTCACTTAATATTGTTTAGCCAGTTAATTTTTTTACAACCACGTGGTTACAATATTTATTAAAAGCGGAAGCTTTTCCGTTTATCCATTCAACAGAGATTATAAATCCTTTTTCAAAGATAAGATTCTGTGTTTATTGACTTAGGTGCGTACTCTATTTGTATATCTGACCAGTGGTCGATAACCGATAAGCCTTGTTTTGTAGTTGTCTAATCTACAAGCAATCTTACAAAATGATGATAAGAAACACGAGCCGAAATGTGTATAATATGATTAACACATGATATTTAATGATAGGGCTGAAGATGTATCGATAAAATCATTTATCTTTGAATTACTCATCATTTTCTAAAAGCATGCTTACATTTCAGGTTATGCAAGATTATCCAACAAGGAATCTGCTTTCAGGTAATATATACTTTCAGATTATTTTATTAATATTATTTACCACAATCTATAAATTTACATGAATAAGCAGCTGAAGCCGTGGTAGAGTAACTGTTTATTGTGTGTTTTTTGCTTGTTTGGCTAATGACTATGAGTAAAGACATAGGTAGACTATTTTATGGTTGGTTCTATTATATTTCATTAAAGATTTATACTAATTGACTTGTTAAAGTTAGTGAATTAATACAAATATTAATTCCTAATATATGCTATAGAAAATTTATGAGTTTGTTGTATAGAAGATAGATTGTTCACCGATTTACAGATGTCATGTAGTTATAGTGATATGATTAATCCTGTGCAGTCTTGTGTTAACCTGTGATCAGTAAATTAGATGAAGAGCAGAGCTGAACTAAAGAGAAATAATACAATATTTAAGTTATACTTAAACTGTATCAAAAAAAAAAGAGATATTTAATATCCAACCGGTCTTGTTTACGTAAGCATTATCAGAATATCCTGATGATGCTTGTATAAGCAGTTGTTGACCACTATCTTTATGTAAGAAATTAATCATTCTTTTACCCACATTTTGCAGAACCTCTAAATAGCTGGGCCAATTTTGATGATATTTATATGTTGTTGGACCATTGGACCTGTCGTTGACACCACTATTCAGTTTAGTCAGGGAATTTTTATGAGGTCTTGTCTATACAACCGTAATAAAAATAATAATAAAACCGTAGGAAAGTCAAAACTGTATATTGAATATTATTTTTAAAGAATACTTGGGGCGTGATCTACAATCCATATTGAAGCCAAAAATATAGTTTTTAGAATTTTTGTCTGTTTGTCGATTTATCTGTTTGTCTGTATGTATGTACAGGGTAAACTCAAAAAGTACTGCATGGATTTACTTCAAATTTTGCAAGAATATTACTTACAGGTCGGGTCAATATATAGGCTACATATTATCACGCTATCACCTACTGGAGTGGAGCTGTGCGGAGTAAACGAAGTCCGCGAGGACGAAGTCGCTGGCAACAGCTAGTTATTATATAAATTGTAATATTTGCCCTGGTCTATATGTATATGATGCTCGTCATCTATCATACTTTAAAAGTTTAATACTGTTAGCTGATTATGTGTCATTTATGTGTTACTTTGGAAAAACAAATAATTATTTTGTTAGCCAACATACAGATTTTTTTTGTTATTGGATAGCAAACAAGCACATGGTTCTCTTAAGAAAACAAATGACCATCATCTATAGACGACAAAAATTTTAAAACAATGTTTCTTTTTATAAATTTATTCTAAATCTATACTAAAACAAAGAGGTAAGATTTGTTTGTTTATAATGAATAGGTTATAAAACTACTGGATCAATTTTAAAATTTCTTTAACACAAAGAAATTAAACAATATAGTTTTAGTAATATAGTTTACCCAACCTAAGTAAAAGGATGTAATGTGTGAGGATCATGTGAATTCAGTCATGGGAACAGCTAGTGTTAAATAAGTAAATGCATTAGGGTTTCTTTAGCCATCATAAGTCCAAAACTATGTCAAGTAGCCAAGTAATATATTTTAGTACTATCAGAACCCGGCTGACATCTTGCCAGTGTATATTTAAACCGTACAATGCTGCAGCACTATCTGGAGAGAGAAGAGACAAAAGACAGCACTAAACCTTTCTCCATAAAAAATTAAACAGCCTGTGGGGAACGGTCTACCGAAAATCGAAACCATGTATTCAAACCATGATTCTGAGATGTCTTGTATATTTGTGTGGGAATTTTTTTTTTTTTTTGACTATAGAAATAAATACTTAAAATAAGCAATATAGTATGCACTACATATTGCACAAATTATATAATTTTTGAGCGAGTTCCGCTTGTGTGACAAGTCCAAGCAAAGTATGCTTTACATTGTATATTGTGAAAATAAAATCATAAAACGCAAATATTGCATTTCTCACAAAAAAGTAATTGCCATATCTTAATTTTTCGGTACACTGTCCCTTACACTCTGCATATGTCAAATTTCATGATCAATCAAATAGTGTTTGAGTTTAATAAATTATACATCATGGGTTGACAGGTAAAGCTGACATAAAGTACAGTTTTGGGTGATTTCGAGTTAATCATTATCAGTTCTAAACTATCTTGACCTTGAAAATGTTGCCAAGTAACAAAACATTTTCTAATGACTTATGAAGAAGAAAAACTCATTTACTACATTTCTAAAACACAGTCAAGAAAATTTTTATATATTTAATTATCTGATGATTAAATGCTTTAGATAAAATATTTTTTTGTAGTAGCTCAGTCTTATCTTGAAATTTGTCATCAAGCTTATAATAAATTCTGTATATGTGTGTATTATATTACTAATTCATGAAACTATTTTCCATATGATGATATTAAACATGAGCCAAAATGTGTTTTTCTGACCACTATGTGATCAATAATGATAGGTCTGATACTGTACTTCTCATATATTTTTATATTTTGAATATAAATATACATGTTCTAATTAATGATATCTGTTTACAGGTAAAGGGGAATTGACATGAATCATTTATGATATGGTATGGTTTTGTATAGGTAATTAGCGTTGATAATTTTGTTAAGTTCAAAGTTAAAGCAAACTGTTTAAATTAGATAAGTATTGTACTAGTACTGGCTGTTATTTAATGAAACAGACCAATGGGTTTACTAGCAGTTGGGGTAGGGTCCCACATTCATTTCGACACATACTTACCTATTTACAGAATCAGTACATGTTATACTAATCATTAATATAACTAAAGACTTTCTGTTAATAAATATAAATATACTAATACGTTAATTTAATTTTGATACGCAATAAAAAGTACAGTACTAAATTTAATGACTAAAAACATGTACTGATATTACTATGGACGCACGTGCTAAAAAATGTCCGAGGCAAATGAGCTTACAAGGCGCTTAAAGTGCTACAGTTTCGCGTTAGTTGAAATTAAACCTTGATATAATGATTTAGTGTTTAAATTACCTTGTTAATATATCTATGGACGTGGGGTCCGCGCTAAAAAATGTCCCAGGCAAATGAGCACAAAACGCAAAAAGAGCTACAATTTTGTGTTGATATCATGATTTAGTGTTTAAATGACCTTGTTAACATCGTGATTTTAGTATAAGATCCGATGTCCATAGTAATATGTCAATAACTAAAAAATATACTTCTATTTTTTGTAAATAAAATGACCATTTCATTTTTTTGTAAATGTGTAATATAGGTAGTGTGTAAGGGATAGTCTACTGGATTTCGAAACCATAGATTTGATTTGGACCATGGTTCTGAGAGAAAAGTTTGGAAAATTGTGTGGGAGTTTTGATATTTAAAAAAAAATTAACTTTGTAGAATTTTATTTATTCTAATAGGTACTTTGGGTGCTTTTTTATTAGGAAAATTTAAGAAAATAAATAAACAATAACCACATACCGCGCAAAATAAATGGCTGGTTTGGGAATGCCGCGGGTGCAAAAAGTTGGAGCAATGTTCGCTTTATATTGCGTGTCGCAATAATAAGAAAAAAATACTAATTTAACATTTCCAAAAAAAAAGAATTGCCATCATGACTAGCACGTAAAAATGGCATGTTTTTTAATTTTTCGGTACACCGTCCCTAAAGCTGGAGCCGTACTTGCGTCTACCGTTCCGAAGTTATATGTGTTCCGGAATGTATGCGAAAATAGCCGGCCATATCTGCATTTATCGTGTCATTGCACGTAGCTTCGTGACGATAGTCGCGCAAGTGCGGCTCCAGTATTACACACAGTATAAGGCTTCAGACTCTGTGATAGAAAATTGTTCCTGGATTTTTACTTGGCTCTTATTTAATGTTGGTTTAGTAGTTAAAGACGAGGATATTATTGATTAAAATAAAGTATTTTTTTAAATTGCTTTTTATTTATATCTATTGTATTGGAGCACCTCATTTTAACTTAAACATAATTAAATACATAAAAATAACTAAGCATAAGGATAAAATCTACATAACATTATTTTATAATTTTTATTTTCCCGTAAATATTCTCTATTAAGAACATTTTAATTTGTAGGGTTTCTTGGATTTTCTTCTGTTACATTTTGCAAACGAATGGTTACTTCTGCGAGGAACATATTTGGTAAGATGAAATCTTCAATGTTATTTGCGGTTCTTGAAGGACGGTCGAAAGGGAACCCCATGCTCCGCTTGTCAGGGTAAAGCCTGTCCTTCAAACCGCAATAACTAGATGCTTCCACACAAGACGTGTCTGAACCACCTTCAATTTGGTCCACCTGATGATGAAAAAAATATTAAAGATTACAGGAGTTTCAGAGCGCTTGTTTTTAAGGAAAAATGTGTTAACAATCATTTTTTAATATATTTTATATCAAGATAGCAGATTGCTTTCCTGGTGGAAAGAGATCTTCGCCTCACCAACGAAGGTAATGGTGCGTTGAAGTATGCCTTGCAGCGAGATGGTGATTTTAATTTACTGGCTACCTTACTCTCTAAACCGGAACATGACGTTGACTAGTACCGACGCTATTGCGGCAAGAATAGGTAAGACTGGTAACAGACCCAGGCGAGCCATTGTCGAACTCTACCATTTATTCATTACTTTTATATTACTTTTTCGGAACACTATTTTTTTATTATTGTGTAATATCTGCCACAGTAACATACATTCGCAACAATTTTGGCCGCTCTGAGTGCTAAGTGTGAGTTTTTCGTTTCGCATTCGATCGTGAGCGCGTTTGGAGTTTACTAGGAATTTGTATGTGATTTGTACAGCGCCACCTAGTGGTAAACTGGTTTCTCAAGTTTACCACTAGGTGGCGCTGTACTAATCACAAATTCCTAGTAAACTCCAAACGCGCTCACGATCGAATGCGAAAAGAAAAACTCACACTTAGCACTCTGTTAGTAGGACCCAATTCACGCAACAAATCGTCAATCGAGTCTAATTAGGGCTCACGTTATGCCATATCGTAGAATGACGCGTGAGATTGTATTGTGTCGTGTTTAAGTGTGTATAAAGAGCCCTTAGCGTTTCGGTCGATTGATGTGGGGGAGGGGGTGGGGGGCAAGGAGTCGGTCACTATTTATTAGAACATACCTTCCAAACCGGAAGACAAGTTCTGACGCTATTGCGACAGGAATAGGTTAAGTGGTGGTGCTACACCTGGGCGAGACAATGCAGAACATTATCACCTAGTTGCAACAATGCAAGTGACTCGCATAGCCAATTGTTCGTCTCTTAAGAACTACCAGGCAAAACGGCAGATTCTCAAACTTCGGTCAACACGGGGTTGGTTGGTTCTAAGTTCTAACTCCTGATAATCTGGCTATAGCGACTAACTTCTACTTTGGCTTGAGTAACGATCTTGTTCTCTGTTAGGTGAATAAATCGTAATTTAAAAAAGTATTAGCTATGCACCACATTTGACACCAATGAAACCGTCACGTTCATAGAAAAAATATACATAGAGTAGGTGAAATGAAAAACTTATTTAAATATATTACCAAATTTGAGGTCCATTAATCACGTGATGTTTTCTATAAATTATTTAATACTCCCCTACCCCAGAGATACGTGGTGAGGTTTTAGACTACCCCCCCTCTACCCAGATCGCGTGAATTATTTTGGTGCAAAGAATTTTATTTTTTTTACATTGTAAGTAGGTAAATTCAGAATGGGAGGGGAAATCGATGAAGGCGAGCGAAGCGTTTCTTGGTTAAAATCGCGTCTTTAACGGAAAAATAAATACACGTGATTCATGGACAATCCCAAATGTATGTTCTTTCTCTTATTATCAACGGGATATTTTTACTTACGCGCTCGCCTACTCTAGGTATGTATGTTATTTCTATGGTCATGTTAAAATATATAGATACCTAATGATTAATGATACTGGCTACGGATAATGTCTAATGACATTCGCTGTATTTAGGATCGAGCATATCAAGGCGGGCCGCAAAGGTTGGACACATCAAAAAATCCGCCTGGGTCGCATTCGTATATTTTATATCGACTATCGCACACACTACGGCAGGGATCCTTCGGGGTGGATTTTTGCTCGGTGGATTTCGGTGAATGCGATGCGGCCCCGCACATCCTGCTGCGCCACTTCGCCAGTTTACTGTGGCGGGCGGAATAGCGCACACAGAGGTGTTTTGAGTATTAATTGCTAAAATTTCTTAATTATGTATAAAGAACGATTGATAATTTTATTAACGATTGATAATATGATCTGCAAGATCCACGTCATGATGATCAACAAAGGAGGATAGGGGTTGGAAAGAAATACGCTACGTTGCGATGCGGCCCACTCAGCCCCGCTGATGCCCCCAGAGGCTCTATCCTTTTCCGCTGCGTAAGTGATCAGAGTTTAGTATTCCGTACCTAAAAGGTAAAAATGGACCCTATTACTAAGTCTCTACTGTCTGTCTGTCTGTCTGTCACCAGGCTGTATCTCATAAACCGTGATAGCTAGAAAACTGAAAATGTCACAAATTATATATTTCTGTTGCAACTATAACAACAAATACTAAAAAAAGTGATAATATTAAGGGTGGGTCCCCATATAATAAAGGTTCTTTTTTCATATATTTTTTTTTAAGATGATGGTACGGAACCCTTCATGCGCGAGTCCGACTCGCACTTGGCCGGTTTTTACCTCTTGATCGCTCGTACCACCTACCTTGTCCAAATCGTAGTTTGACAACATGACGAATAGATCATACTTTGCACCGCTTTCAGTGCCCTTGGGCACCAGCATGTGCTGTGGCCACCCGCACCCACAGAAGTTCAAGCTGGCGCGTTCAGGGCTCCGTGGGTTATTTCCTTGGTTTTTCAGATCCCGGAAGGTCTGCTCGAACGGAATCGTCACGGAAGACTGGGTCGATAATCGGGTTATTGTATTTTGGCCAGCACTCACTAAAAACAAAAATTTTGGTGAATACGTGAAGGAAGTAAGGTACCTCGTAAGGTAAGGTATGCCAGTGACTCCTGAGTAAAAGCAGTTAAGAAGAAAGTGACATTTAGAATAGTTAGATAAAAGGTCAACTTTCTGTATTTACCATTTTCTTACAAAAGTAGCTTTTCTTTGATTTAGTTCCTTATTTTAAAACTTATTTCTCTCGTAACATCTATTTACCAAATTTCACCGAAATTGGTCTTATTATACCCTATTAGTAGTTAGCAACCCTGACTACGAATCAATGGGACTCAGCTTCGATTTCCGACAGGGGAAGTATCACTAAGCCATAATACAGGCAATCAATTTGAGTAGTGTAATTTGTCCGGCAATATTATTATTATTGTGCATTAAAAACTATCTTTATAATCAGAACTAGTTTGTGCCTATGGCTTCGCTCGCGTTTAGAGTTATTTTGCTATTTATCGAAAATAGTACTTATAAGTTATATCTGGGTAAAAATTACCAAATTTTCTTTGCTGTCATAGTCAAAGATAATAAATAAATAGGTGTTACAATGTTGTTATTAGGTATGTTAAAATGCACTTGAACTCTTTCACAAAACCCTTTATTTTGTATACCTATGTAGCCAACCGGTTTCACATTTTACGACATCTTCAGGGCTACGATATGTTTGACTAACCGCCCGTGTTGGTCCGGGCTTCTATGAAAAAATAGACTAACTGCCTTTCTGCCAGGCAGGTCGTAAAAGACGACCGATTGGCTATGCACATGTCACTACCGCTGCACCGTGACTACTTTTTTTATAGTATAAGATAGCAAACAAGCAGATTTTGATGAAAAGAGTCAATCATCGCCTATATAAATATTCACGGGACAAATCACACTGACTGGTCTAACCTCAAAGTAAGCAAATTATTTGCTTGTGTTATGGGTGTTAGTCAACGATACTAATACATAGAAATACATTTATAAATACTGGAACCCAAACCCGGAAATACAATCATTTATGCTCATCGTACAAATGCTTGTCCCCGTCGGGAATCGGTTACCCTTTACGACCTGTCTGACAGAACGGCAGTTGGCCTATTCTTCAAAAAACCCGGGACCAACTACGAGGTCATGATGGTACCTAACTCCTGCTATTTAGTGCAAGAAATATTCCTTTATTGCGTGTACTAATAATTGTCAAATGTCAGCGTTACGCTGCTGTCAGTGTAGTAGATTTATTATAGGTGGAGCTTACACTCGTATTAATCAATATTTAAAGTCGTGTTTCAACTAGGTATGGATCATTTAACAGTTATCATATTAAATTTCGTACTAAATTTTTTTAACAATTAACAACTGTTATTTATATTAGCAAATACTGTTAAAAGTAATTTTTATGCATCACTAAAATTACCAATAACTTGATATATGACAATAATGTTATTAAAAATATTTCGAGAGACCGTGATAATAATAACTGTTAAACGTTATTAAAACTATTCTAGAGGACCTTTTTCTTAGTAGCTTCGTGTTTTTACTGCTTCTAATACTTATTATATATGGGCTACTGATATAACATAAATAAATAACCGTTAAATATTAATTAACTTTAACAACATAACAGTTAATCTAATTTAACAATAATTTCCATGCCTAGTTTCAAGTAGGTATTAGAAGTGCTGCCTCCAGATATAATACAGCTTTATGGTAGGTACTTACGTGGGACGACAAATTTATCCATTTCTATAAACATTTTGCGTTGATCAGAAAAGATCCATGGTAAGTTACGCTCGTCATACTTCGGGGCCATGAAAATACGGACAGTAGCGCGACGAGCCTTGCCAGTATTGTTCACGTTAATTCTATAAAATATAAGAAAATTTTGCATTAGTACATTTGATGCCGTCTTGTTATTTGGTCCAGCTGTTCCAGCTTTATTTATAATTATTATCTATTCTAAAAAATCCAGCGTATTTTCACCCAAACATTATATTAGGAAAGGAAAAAAAGGAATAGGAAAAACATTATATTAGGTAACATTATATTAGGGGCAGGAAAATAAAATCAAAGAAAATAAAAACATGTTTCTGAGACTAAATTTTTTAGTACTTACAAGAAAAATTCTTTAAAATTTTCTTGATTAATTAAAAACACGATTTTTATAATTATCAATATAATCTACATAGAATAAATATAAAGGTTATCTACATATTTTACACCATATTTTCTGGTCTACCTATAATATAGTACGGTCTACCAATAATACCTATGTAGCAACTCAAGATCCATCTCGCGCCACTATTTCCCTCTTAGTCTAATATTGATAGAAATCAATTTTTATTTATGGTAACTTTCTTGTAAAAAAGTTTTTTAAGGAAAAATGTATGTTAAAAATGAAAGTTGATCTTATAAAGAAAAACACATTTTAACATTTCGCTGAGATAAATAGGTTTTTTTTCTAAAATCTGGAAGTTCCTGGTTTCACATCAATTTTCGAGATCAAAAAATGTTCTATTTAATTAACCTTCAAAATTTTTAGAATTAGTATTGCATTGATATAAAAAAACCCAAGATGCACAGTCCCGAACAAAACTGACACTCAAAAGTGTCCCTAATTTTATTTAAGTAGTTATAAATATGGCAAAAACATATGTCTGCATATCCTACCTTAAGCACTAGATTTATAGTTGTTTTTACAAAGCAATGTACGAAAAGAAATAAAATTGGTAGTGTCGCGACCGACGCGATTCTATTTGAAATGAGCGCACAATTTAAAATTGTGCGCTTATTTTTGGAGGACGTTTTTGAAACACTGATTGTGTATCTAGGGTTTTTTTTATATCAATGTAATATTGGAGTTAATGCAGACACGAAGAATTTGCGGTAGAAACTCATCGAAAAAATTACTTTACTTACTTACTAAATCAGTAACTTCCTTATCTACATAGGTAGCGGGAAGTTAAAAAGTACAAGTCTATTAATAGATTAATATTGTATTAAAATGAAGTGAATGAAAATGAATTAAATGAACTAAAACTACCACGCCAAAACTCAAACCTAATCGCTATTTTTTCAGCAAAATGTACCACAAAAGGGAATAGATCGTCGCCTAGTGTAGCTTTGTAGCATTTTAATTCATTAGTTTCATAATAGATGGCGTTAGTAGTAGTAAAATATATGGCATCAATTTTCGGGAGACCTTCCGTAATTCCTTACATCGTACACGCTGTATCAATATGTTAATACGTAAAGTAAACACTTTGGACCACTTTTTAAGACAATTGCGCGAACGGCGAAGGATTAAATTTGGCACAGTTAAAGTAAGTTATCATTGCGGAGGACTGCAGAAACCAAATATTTTTAAATATACACTAAAACTACAAATTATTAATACCTAATAAAAATAAACATTACACACACTAAATTCATGCGACATACGTGATATTATATAGGTAGGGGAAGACCGGGTAATGGGAATCAGCGGGCAATGGTAGTCACCAACATATCTCCAAAACTACAACTGCTAGAAATACGTTTACTGCCGTCCCCGCCCCGCTTTGTCCCCCCGCTAGCGGTGCAAGAGCACCGCGCTAGTATTGTGGTGGTCTCGGGAATGAGAAGTGTATTTTGTTTTTGCGGCTCGCCGATGTAAATTTTTAATGATGCAAAATAAGCTGTAGGTATTCTAATTATTGATCTACTAGTATGTGTCTTTTTTACGCCATTACTTGTATATTCAATATAACGATTTTATACTCAAATCCCATATATTGCTTAAATATATTTTTTGTTTCTTTTTTTTCTTCATAAAATGATTGTGGGTAATGAGGATCGGGTGACCCCCATTTCCCGCTAGTGATAACAATATAATTTTAGTATTCTTATTTTAGATGTAGACGTATTTTGTGATGAAGATTTTCTACCAGCCGAATTGCTCAGATCAAATTGAAATGAATAGCCCAGCGTCAGACCAAGAGAGCTTGTCAGTACCTGGCACATCAATGCAAGTTGCTCCAGCAGCCTCTACTCTTGATATTGTGTCGAAATTAATTAAGTTGCCAGAGAAAACTAATACCCACAATGCTAAACAAAGTCGCCAGAAGCAGCATGCTAAAATTTTAACATCCACGCCAACAAAAGAAAACTTGTTAGAAAAAGAAAATAAGAAAAGTAAAGCCTTCTGCCAAGCCAAGGATAAAAGTAAGGGACAAAATATAACTACTTGAAAGGGTCAAGGAAAGAAGACTAAAGTGTCGAAGAAGGAAACCGAAAGAGTAAAGAGGAAGGTTCTCCAGAAATCAAATTATACTTCTGTTTCAGACGTGGCTACTGATGGTTTATGCCAAGACGATGAGCTAGATGATGCTGACGATGCAGGGAATACGTGCTAAATCTGTAAGGAATTCAGCCGAAATAATGAGGTTTGGTACAGATGTACTTCATGTGGTTTATGAGCTCACGCAGATTGTACGAGGTGGGAGTCGCCCAAGGGTTATATTTGCGATTTGTGTTAGATTTTTGTATGATCCTCATTGCAGACAAGGTGACCACAGTTACCCTCACCTCAGTGCAATGGGAGTCAAAATAGATATTTTTTTTACTTTTATATTTCCTAAAGATGATTATTAAAGTGATCATTACTGATTCCAAATGATAGTCAATTAAGTATATTTTATTATGAGGCAGTTGTAATAGAGATAGTTTAATTTTATTTATTTATTATATAGAGTTTAATTTTATTTATTTATTTCAATTATTGTTTAAGTGATCCCCATTACCCCTTCCTACCCTACACATGTTTAACATTTTCTGTACGGCTAGTCAGTTTTCAAAATTAAATATTGTTTAATCTATGATCGAATTTCGGCCACAGGCGGTCGCTAGTTTCAATAAGTACACAATAATTATTTTCTTACAACAGCACATAACCCACAACCCTAATAGTAGTAGCGGAGCCCAAGAGGGGATTTTGGTATTTACTCGAGCGCGGCAGATTGACGTAGGGAAGATAGTAGATACCTCGCATATTGTTGAGGCTCTCCACCAAATATGTCATTTCTATAGAGAGGGATAACTATGGCAGAAAAAAAAATTAAGATAACTTCGGCTTGTGGAAATTGTCAGATTATATTTTTTTCGATATTCTTACATAATTTCTTATATTATAAAAGATAATTCAGACGCGCTCGAGAATATCAATACAACATTTTCTCTGCAACTTTGCGACCCTCCCACTCCCTTACGCTACACTTGAATCGGCAGATTTTCCAAATTTTAGGTGGAAATTAACCCGCCATACCTTAATCTGGCGCGATTCAGTGTTACCATGGTACAGATTTTTTCAAATCATTTTTTTATCTGTTGTTTTTTCCCCGCCATTGAAATGAAAAACTTTATATAACCTTTTATTTTTCCTATAATTTAATATACAAAATCCAATAGTTCCCTACGACGCTCGAGTAACCCATTTAGCATCTTGGGCTCCCCTACTAGAGGGAGATATAGGTTATCTAGACAACCCCTTGTATTGACTTAAAGTTCTTTTTCTTGTATTAATTCGCCTACCAAATTAAATTCGGATTTTAAATTTTGATATGTGGGATGTATGGATTATCCCGTATTAGTCCGGACTCCCGGACCTTCGAAGTTCCTTTTAAGAATTGACCACTGATCATCTGCTAATCTGCCAGGCAGTTCGTAAAAGGCTAAAGATTGGCTATACATATCACCACCATCGTGACTATTAAGTGGTACATTTCTGCAACGTCTTGGCCGGGTATTGCCTGCCTTGCCACCGCCTTGCCAATTCCTGCCGCAATTGCGTCAATGCTTGTCACTTTTGTGTTTCGGTTTGGATGGTAAGGTAGCCGGTAGACTTATGCATATGGCTTTTTCATCCCGTCACACGGATAGCAATGCACCATTAACATCTTTTGTGTCTATCTATATCTTTACATCAGGAGAGGCATCACTTGTTTGCTATCTTCTGATATAAAAAAATATTATAGGTAGAGACTTGATTGTGCTGCGGGCTGCGGAGTACAGTTTGTAAATTACTTAACTAGTTGCTGGTTATACGTACACGTAACGGAATGGACGGTGATTTAAGTGTGTGAAACGCACATAAACAGCGCCTCGGTCAGAGAAGTCAAGTCCATTAGATAAATCCATGTCGGATAGCATCCAGAATGTGTTCAAGGTGTTCTCTTCTCCAGTCGAACTTTCAATTTTTGCGGACGCGATTTTCACTCCCTGATTTTCTAGCTGCAAATAATTTTAATGAATCTGTATTATCTATATTAATATTATAAATGCGGAAGTTTGGATGTTTGGATAGATGAATGTTTGTTACTAAACCACGCATAAACTATTGAATAGATTTGAATGAAATTTGGCACACAGGTAGATGACCTAGCTATATAGCACATAGGCTACTTTTTATCCCGGAAAAATTAGATGATCCTGCGGGATTCACTAAAAACTTTTATAATGCAGCGGGCTGCACGCTGCAGCTAGTAGTAAAATAAATATCTTCATGTTAGCATTTTTTTTGTATTAAGGGAAAAATGTGGGCTTTTTTAAAGAAATAATTGACTTAGGTGTTCATGGATGGTAGTGAACATTTGCTATCACGTGAGCTTCCTGTTTTGTGAACAAAACACCTGATTTTATGAAATGTGTACCAACCGCCATAGCTTATTGACACAGGTGTAGCTAGCATAGGTGTCACCCGGTGCGGCCATTATGGTGTCACCCCTACTTAGAGAACTGTCTATGGTAGTAAGACGCGTTAAAGAAGCGACTGTAGCCGAGTGGCAAAAGCGTCCAAGGTTCTTTATTCTTCTGTTGATAATTTAACTATTCACCGCTAGTTATACAGGCTTTGGAAAGTGCATAAAGTCATATTCCTTGGATACTATGTTTCGTTTATTTTTGAAATTGTATATGATTTTTAAGTTACATTTCTTATATTTTTTTCAGTTACATTTTTTCACGGTCAGTCCCCCAATGCACGTAATTGAGTCATTACGCTTAGGGCTCTCACACACAAAGACACGATAGAACGTCGAGACGTGCTACGACGCGACGCGGCATCTATTGTCTGCGCGATAAATTGAAAAGTGTCTAAAATATAGATACTGCTCTTAAAATTATGTGCGATAGCTCATTGGATCCGGAATGACGCCTATAAAAATGTCCTAAAAGCGTGTATTAGCACATAAAAAATTGCAAAATTTATAAACAATTAAAGATAAGAAAAAAAAGGGCATTTCGTTTTATGCCAATATTTCATAAACCATTAATATTTAAGAAATTTCAAAAAATATTCGAAAAGAAGAGGAAATTTTCAAGAAGAAACTCTTAGATCCCGAAACTCTATCTCCATTATTTATAGTTTTAATTTAACGCTGAAAAGGGTCTCCGCACGACATTTTTAGGTTGCGCGCACGGCCTCAAAATCGAGTACGACACATAAATTGATTTATTTAAGGTATTATTCTTTTTTAAATTAAAAAAAATGATTTATTTCCGTTGGAAATTTTACTTAAAATTTATTTTTCAACAAGTTAAACGATTGTTAACTAACAAAATTTCCTCGAACATCGATCTTAATTGTAAATGAAAAAAAAAAATTAAATAATTATCGTAAAATCTTTTTGCTTCGTGGAACCTTTTTTATATGCATACTTAACAATATCACGTCATAAAAGTTTAAAAAATATTTATACTTTGCTTATAATAATTATTGTACTTTAACAACATTACGTGAATTTTTCAGTTTTTGGTAAAATTCTGCATATATTCTGTTAAAAAAATATTTAACAGAATATATGCAGAATTTTACCAACTAGCTTACCCTCCAATCCAGAACACGACGGTGACAAGTACGACGCTATTGAGGCAGAAAAATTTAAGGCAGGCCCGGGCGAGACAATGCGGAACTTTACCACCTAGTAGCCACGATGGTACCTAGTGCCTCGTATAGTCCATCGTTCGCCTCTTACAAACTGCTTGGCAGAACGACAGATAGTCAATTATTCAAAGGCGCCCGGAACAACGAGGGGTAGTGACAGATAATAAAAAAATGGCATATATAGCCAATCGGTCGCCAAAGGGGACCCGTAAATAAATTACATACTCTTTGGGGACCTGGAACTACACGGGGTGTATTTAGTGTGTTTAGGCTGCTGCGTATTTAACGAAATTATATTTATAAAATGAAATCTATATAAAAATAATACCTCAGATTGTGAATAGGCTCTGACATTTGAAGACTCCTTGAATTTTTGGAAGAGACCGTCGATGAATCCGTGCCATCGGTAAAAGAAGGGATCTCGCATAGTTGTCGCTTCATCAGCCATAACGGAAAATGATTCCTGCATAAATGATACAAATATGTAGTAACCTATAAGTTCGTAGATTTTTGTTGTAAGATGTTATTGAATATTCAAAACATATAATCCCCCATACTCAACCATATGTTTTATATTATTTTTACCTGTAACATGTACCATGATTTGCACACCATATCATCTATCTATACATATAATAAAATCGTAGGAAAGTCAAAACTGTACATTGAATATTTTCTTAAAAGAATACTTGGGGCGTGATCTACAATCGATATCAAAGCCAAACATATAGTTTTTAGAACTTTCGTCTGTTTGTCTGTATGTATGTCCGGGGTAAACTCAAAAAGTACTGCATGGATTTACTTCAAATTTTGCATGAATATTACTAACAGGTCGGGCCAACATATAGGCTACATATTATCACGCTATCACCTACGGGGGAGGAGCAGTGCGGAGTAAACAAAGTCCGCGCGGACGAAGTCGCTGGCAACAGCTAGTGGTAGAATATGTTGGTAACTTAATTTATTTTTAATAACCTGTGACACTCATATTCTTGCAAATAAATATTTTTTCATTTTCATTTTCATAACAAATTTTCAAGTAGAATTTACAAAGTGACACATCTATCTTTACTTCTATACATATAACTAGCTGTTGCCAGCGACATCGTCCGCGCGGACTTCGTTTACTCCGCACTGCTCCTCCCCCGTAGGTGATAGCGTGATAATATATAACCTATATGTTGACCCGATTTGTTAGTAATATTCATGCAAAATTTGAAGTAAATCCATGCAGTACTTTTTGAGTTTACCCCGGACATACATACAGACAAGCAGACAAACAGACAAACAGATAAACAGACAAACAGACAAAAATTCTAAAAACTATATTTTTGACTTTGATATCGATTGTTCAAATTTTTTTAAAAGAATACTTGGGGCGTGATCTACAATCGATATCGAAGCCAAAAATATAGTTTTTAGAATTTTTGTCTGTTTGTCTGTTTATCTGTTTGTTTGTATGTATGTATGTATGTCCGGGGTAAACTCAAAAAGTACTGCATGGTTTTACTTCAAATTTTGCATGAACATTACTAACAGGTCGGGTCAACATATAGGCTACATATTATTACGCTATCACCTACGGGGGAGGTGCTGTGCGGAGTAAACAAAGTCCGCGCGGATGAAGTCGCTGGCAACAGCTAGTATAATAATAAAATTATAATATAACAATTTTTATGGAACGAGTTTAACGGATCTGCTAGTATATTTTTGATCGTATGCAACAAAGTTGCAAGCAAATAAAATTAAGAAGGAAATACTTACAAGGTAACGGTGTTGGGGATCGTGCATATAGGCAGCGAAACTGTGGCCATTATTGTGTAAGGCTCCGTACAGCTCTGGGTTAGGGGAGAGAATGCTAGCTTCCACCATGTTGCCTAATGTGTCTATATCTAAGGCTTGTGTTGTACCATCACTCTGTGGAAACGAATCATTGTTAGGTTATTAGTTTTTTTTTACATTTGATTACCCGTACTATTATACGCGCCTTTAATGTGTGCGCAGGGGCGCCAGATGGCAAGATGGGATTTTAAGTTTTATAAATAGTAGGAGAGCCCAAGAGGGGATTTTGAGATTTACTCGAGCGCGTCAGATTAATTTAGGGAAGACACCTCGTATACTGTTGAGACATTCTACCAAATTCAAGTCATTAATGTAGAGCCAGGCATCTATGGCAGTAAAAAATTAAATTTACAATAAATCTGACAAATTCCGGCTTGTGGAAATTGTCAGATTATATTTTTCTCGGTATTTTTACATATTTTTTTTCAAAGTAAAAGAAAATTCAGATACGTTCGAGAATGTTAAGACGTTTTTTTGCAACTTTGTGACCCTCCCACCTCCTTACGGTACTCGCAAATCGGCAGATTTTTAGCTCACAATTAACCCACCGTATCTTAATCTGACGCGCTTCAATGTTTCCATGTCAGTGTTTTTTTTTTTCAATTTATTTATTTAATTATTTCAACTCAAAATCCACAGCCGAATATCAAAATAGGTACTATGTTACAATATTTGCATTACCTACATTGGCCAATTAAGGGTTTTTTTTGTACACTATTACTATATAAGCATTTTTACAATCACTGCGACGGGCAGCTAACAGGTTTATATATCATAGACTATAGTATATAGTATTACATTTACATTTTTTTTTATCTTAAGATGTTTTCCCCATAACTGAAATGAAAAATTGTATAACTTTTTTTCTTATCATCTAATCTACAAATTCTAATAGGTCCACAAGACGCTAGAGTAAATGCCCGTTTAGCGTCTTGGGCTCCTCTTCTAAAATGTCTGTCTGGCCATAATGGGCAAGTACATAAAGATAGAGAGAGAAATGACGGAAAGAGAACGAATGGAAATTAGTTTTGGTTAAGTTTTGTTCTCTTTCGCTAAATGCATTCGCGTGCCAGATCGCTCTGTGCCAAACGATTTGACTGCTAGAATTACAATTCACAATAAATCGATATCGGTTTCTCGTGTGGTGATGTTTTGTGATTCGCAAAAATATTTTTAATTTTCTTCAACACAATTCAAAAATATTGACACTTGACATATACTTGACTAATGAAAAAGTTTTCCCATCTCTTATTACAAAAAGTCACACTTCCCTTGCTCCCTCCTCACTGGTCCTCCTCTTGGTCTTCGTGATATTTTTATGATTGAGTAAAAGTAAGTTACCTTTTTCACGCGACCAGTAGCAATGGCTTCTTCAACATTTCTCCTCCAGCGCTGCATGTCTGCAACGGTTATTTTAAGTTTATCCACCTTCCTGTCCAGATCTTGCCACCGCATATTCGCTTGTCGTGGAGGCCAACCGCGTGCGGATGTTAGACTGTCCAGTTTTGGAAAATAGGCCTCTGGGATAGGCTCGGTCCAATTACTGAACTTTTTGACTCTTGGGAGCATATTGTTAAGTCGCTCACCGTTATATCTAAAAAATACGAATGTATGAAATAATAGCTGTTGCCCGCAACCTAGTTCGCGTGTCGCAAAAAATTATTTCTTCTTACTTAATTAGGTATAAAAGTAGCCTTTGTTACAAAGAAATAATGTAGCTTTCCATAAGAGAAAGAATTTTTAAAAATTGTTGAAGTAGGTTTTGATCCAAACTATTACAAACTTGCTCTTTGTAATATTATACTTTGTACTTTCTAGGTATGTGGCCGTCGTTAATAAACCGATTTAGAAAAAAATATATACACTAAACATTAAAGATTAAACAAAAATCTTTTGAAGGCTTCAGGAAATACAAATGATATAAGATTTTACTTTTTTTAAAAAACAGTTTAAAACTATGAACTTTTGGTTTTAGTTTATTGGCCAATCAGTTCTAACAAACTTTATACTTTATTATTTAACCTAATGTCAAGCAAACATCCTTCACCCACCACGCATATATAAATAAAAAAATCTACCTAGCTATAATTTGTTGATGCATGTAGTAGAACAATTCACCACGACGATCTTTCGCAACTATTTCTCTTTGTTTAGCTGAAAATGGATAGACTAAATGCCAGTGCCAATGGTGAAGATTAACTCCAACATCTTCACGGAAATAAGCCAGTCTGTGTTCAACATCTAAATCCGTGGCTGTGTAATCCCTCCCAATGATAATAGGCAGGCGCTGTAATAAAAAGGTAGTGTCCATTTAGTAGTCCAACATAATTTCCTCATGAAAGACAAAAAATATTTTGGCAAATGGCGTTTCCTAGGCTTTTGTGAACACTGTCATTTCTGATTTGTATCGTCAGGTGATACCTCCGTGTTGATCCCGGACTTCTTTGAAGAATAGACCAACTGCCGTTCTGCCAGGCAGATCGTAAAAGGCGACCGATTGGCTATGCATGTCATTAACATCTTGGCTACTAGGTGGTAGAGTTTTGCATTGTCTCGCCCGTGTCTGGTACCACCGCTTTACCTATTCCTGCTGCAATAGCGTCAGTGCGTGTCGCTGTCGTGTTCCGGTTTGGAGGGTAAGGTAGCCGGTAATCTTATGCATGTGGCATTAGACCTCGCCACAACGCACAATTAACATCTTTAGTGTCTAGAGGCGATGGTTGACTCCATCGGGAGACATCAAACAAACAGATGGTTTGCTATCTT
This sequence comes from Apodemia mormo, assembly GCA_036924255.1. NCBI lineage: Eukaryota > Metazoa > Arthropoda > Insecta > Lepidoptera > Riodinidae > Apodemia > Apodemia mormo. Next base: position 38,548 of record JAUPFN010000052.1, read on the forward strand.
ATAATATAAAAAAAATAAAAGGTGGCTGGTTAACTTATTCGTCACATCACCTTTTACATCTTTGCTTTTTGATGGTTACCTGTTTCTATTAAGATAACCGGCGGCTTTATTATTATCTTGTGATATAAAAAATCTTCCGACGAGATGCTTTAAAAATTTTCTTGAAAAATTAAATTATGTAGAGTATTTAGTAATAAAAATTACTTATTTCATAAGGAAAAAGAACAATATATTATTACAACATTAGAATATTCATATTTATATGCTTAACAATACGCTTGCTGTTTAATGCTATTTACATTAGAATGAAAGTAACTTTTTGCTGCTAATTATTTTTCCAAAAATGGAAGCAAGGTTAATTTTTACAATGCGAGGGTGGTACAAATCAAATAAAAACCGGCCTAGTGCGAGTCGGACTCGCGCACGAAGGGTTCCGTACCATCATAGCAAAAAGTATTTTTTCAAAAACACTTTTTGCTATGATGGTACGGAAAGAAAAAAGAAAAAACACGTTTATTTTTTGGGCATCCTCCTTCATTTTTAATTTTTAGTATTTGTTGTTATACCGGCAATGGAAATACATTATTTGTGAAATTTTCAGCTTTCAAGCTTTCACTGTTTATAAGATACAGCCTCGTGACAAACAGACGGACAGACAGCGGAGGCTTAGCAATAGGGTTCCGTTTTAACTTTTAGGTATGGAACCCTAAAAACGCTAACGTGAAAGTGTAGAGTGTAGGTTTCGCAGATCAAGACTGCACGCTCGTTCCCTTTTGCTTAATTCGGTCACAAAAGTTGAATGTCTCAGAAGTCAAGTGTCAGCTATCGGAAAAAGTGAGACTGTCACAAATGTTTCAAAATTGAAGACATTCCGTTTTACGTGCTACAGATAATTTTTTAAGGATGAATCATTTTTTCTTCCCAAAATCTTCGTTTAATGACCATGTAACACATAAATTATGATATTAATATTTTTATAAAATACTAATTGTCTGATATTTAATCATTTAAAAACATAATATTAACATTTTAATATTGGAAGAAATTGATATATTTTTAAACTGGAATGGTCTTAGAAAACTTGCGAAAAGTCACGTACGCCAGTAAAGTAAATAGTCCGCGCATGTTTTTATTTATAGTTTGTTGTGAATTTACTACATATTTTCTATATGTGAAAGGTTATGTTTAATTAAAATATGGAAGATTTAAACATTAGTCCTAATGTTATTGTGGTGCGTGCTAAGCCCGAAGGGCAAAGAAAGACTTTCAAACCTAACATACGTTCTGTGAATAAAATTCCCGATGAATTATTGAATGATCCGATATTAAAAAGAGCATGTGATACATTACCAGGAAATTATAATTTTGAAATCCACAAAACGATATGGAGAATACGTTCTCTTGGCTCAAAAAGAGTAGCACTTCAAATGCCAGAAGGTATAAATTTTCAATAATAAATATAAAATTTTAATATTAACGTTGACTATAATAACATTTCTTCGAGAAAACATGATAATGGATCTGGATCTCGATCATGTTTTCTCAAAGAAATCCCAATAAATTTTTTTGTCTGGCTTATGTATCGAAATCGGGAGTCATGATAAGGCTTTGTTTAGTATCAGCTCGCTAAAGGATTGGGAAAATGGGAGAAGGAAGAGGTGACACTAGGGTTTAATTTTATATTATAATTATACTATTTGGACCATATTTTCTTCATGCGTAGTATATAGTATCATAATGCTAGTATATTACACAAAAATACCATAATTGTTGATACCCAATTACTTACCTATATTTCTTCGTATTATTATCCCTTAATTTGAGATTTTTTATGGGATTCCCCTGGCAGTGTTTTGGCAACTATGATCATTTTAGATGTAGTAAGATATATATTTCTGTACGAGTTTGAGTGTGATGAATGTAAAGGAAAAAATTTTGTTTAAGGCAAGCCAACACTGAATTGAAAAATCCTGTGAATTTTTCAGATAAAGTGTGAATTTCTGTATATAAACTAGATTAGTTTAAATTGATGCAGATTAAATAATGTTTCAATAACTAATTATTTAAGTCTCTTCATGCCTGTATCCCTAAAGTGGTAGGCAGAGGTATAACAAGTGCACACATGATTAACCGAAGGTACTTAATCCTACAGTGGGATAGGTGGCAAGCCTATCGCCATCCGGGCACTTTTTTCAATCCCGTGTAACATTGTTTTATCAGAAAACTGAAAAAAAAACACTTTTCAATTGCCTGACCCGGGAATCAAACCTGGGATCTCATGTGGTCAACGCTAGCACCGGATCATTAGACTACAGAGGGGATTTTTTAATTCTTTTTATTAACACATTTTTTTTTAAACTTTTAGTAGTGGCTGCGTACAAATGCTTTGTGACACATCTGCCGAGTCAAATGCCATATAAATTGATGACACTGTTACCGTGTCACCATGTACTGTGGTTTTAAAAGAACCTTTTAAAATGCAATTTTAGGGAGATGTAATACATTTAAAAATGACATGATTCACTTGTCATATGTTAAAAACAATCATGACACGCCTGCCATGTCATTTGCAACGATTCGGTTAATAAGGATTAGGGATTGTTATTAGGGAAGGTATTAGGGATTTTTGTTTTACAAAACAAAACAAAAAAACAAAAATCCCTAATACCTCCAACTTTTGTGTATCAATATGGCACATTTCTAAATCAAACCCAGACAAGGCTTACCATTAGACTAGACTATGTGGGATGTTGAAGTAGTTATAATTAAAATTTTTATAGTAATCTAACATACATTTTTTATGGTAAATTAATATAAGTTTGTAATAAGTTTCTCAATGCACCCCATCGTTAAAACTGTTTATATTTGTTTAAGGTTGATTGGTAGAGAATGTCATGTAGCATTAAGTCCACCTCTGTACATGTTTGTGCATAAATTTTAAATAAATAATAAATAAATAAATAAGTACATGCTGTGAATTACATTTTGGTGCTACATTATAACTAAAAACTTAGTGAAATTTATTAATTTATTAATAAGGAGCCATTTAATTTGCCAACAGACAATACCCAATAACGTACGGATCTTTAAAAAAATATTACATTTGGATGTTTTTTTCAGGACTAACAATGTTTGCAACTACATTATGTGACATTATTGAGACATTCACTGATGCAGATACTGTAATAATGGGTGATGTTACATATGGAGCGTGCTGTATTGATGATTTTACAGCTCTTGCCCTAGGAGTAGACTTATTAGTACATTATGGCCATTCGTGTTTAATACCCATAGATCAAACTAGCAAAGTTAAAGTACTTTACATATTTGTTGATATAAAAATAGATCCATCACACTTTTTAGACACAATTAAGTTAAATTTTCCTCCAAAATCACATCTGGCTATTGTTAGCACAATACAATTTGTTACAACTCTACATTCTGTTGCTAAAACTCTCCGAAATGAAGACTATATAGTCACAGTTCCACAATGTAAACCTTTATCTCCAGGTGAAATTCTTGGTTGTACAGCACCTAAACTTGACGCAGAAGTGATAATTTACTTAGGTGATGGAAGATTTCACTTAGAATCAATAATGATAGCAAATCCTACAATAAGTGCTTATAAGTATGACCCATATGAGAAAAAATTTACTTCAGAAGTCTATGATCATGAGTTAATGAAAATCAACAGATATAACCAAATAAAACAAGCTGAGGCTTCTTCAAGTTTTGGCCTTATCCTTGGCACATTGGGAAGGCAAGGGAGTACTAAAGTATTGACAAATATTGAGAAACAAATACAAAATTCTGGCAAAAGCTATGTAAAAATATTGTTATCGGAGATATTCCCTAGTAAATTGACATTATTTGGTCTAGATGCCTTTGTTCAAGTTGCATGTCCAAGGCTCTCCATTGATTGGGGTACTGCTTTTTCAAAACCATTGTTAACGACATACGAATTTTCAGTGGCGTTAGGAAATACAAAATGGCTTAAGGCTGACAAAACATATCCAATGGACTTTTATTCAAATGACAGTTTAGGGCCTTGGACTCCTAATTACAAACCTATATTATGTTCAAACACAGATAAAAAGTGTGAGAATTGTTGTAACGGCAAAAGCAAGTAACTTACAGGAGCTCCTTGTTTTGAAATTGTTGCTGATGCCCTGGCTTGGGAGAAAACCTGAGAATCCATGAATTTTGAAGGAAAGGTTTCTGCGAAATTCTGGATTGGGATATTCTTTGTGTCACGTCTGGAAAGAAACGATTACACAATGTATCCAAACATCAACATTGTATTCATAAAATTTAAAAATGAGCTTTACCTGTGCATTAAGGCCACTGAGTAGCAATAATTAAAAAGCTGTGGATTGAGATTTACTCGTGCGTAGACACATGTTGAAAGAAAGTCTTGAAGTTGATTTTCTGGTACATCTAAAAAAAATTATAATAATATGTAAATTTAATATTTATGCAGTGGGTCTTTGATATTTTAATAAAATGTAAATACTAATATTTATTGTTTGTTATTTATCTCATTCTTTTTTGCAAAACCAATTGTGGTGATAAACACATTTTTAGAGAATGCATTGTGTTTTCTTAAGGACCGAGCACCCAGAGGCGGGCCTCAACTGGTCGGTCTGCATTACAAAAATCCGCTTAGGTTGCTTTCATACTTTTTGTATGAAGTATCGTAGAGTACAGGGCGGCGCAGCAGACCACATCGTGGCGGATTTTTGCTTAGAAGTTTCGGTGAATGCGACGAAAAATACAGCATAGCAATATTAAAACTGGCCACAGTGAGGCAGATAGGGCCCCATTGCAACGCAGCACATTTCCGAATTTTCTACTCGACCAATGGTCAATAATTGTTTTTTATTCATGACTATCAAAAATATATTTTAAAAGCTGAACCATTTCTAAGTTGCTGGGGTATTTGCATTGGCGTATCTGAGTTATTTTTCAGGGGTTATTTTACGGCCATCTCCGTACTGTCGCAGCGTGCGATGCCAAGCGGAATTTTAAATCACGTAATTTATTAAATCACGTAATTATGAATGAAGAATGATTGATAACTATAGTTTAAGGTTACAAAGAGCTATATGATTTACTAGAACCACTTTGTGATGATCAACAAAGGAGAATAGCATTTGGAAAAAATCTCGGAAATGTGCTGCGTTGCAATAGGGCCCTATCTGCCTCGCTGCGGCCAGTTTTAATATTGCTATGCTGTATTTTTCTTTGCTATGCGCATTGGCGTGTCTAGAGTTATTTTTCAGGAGGCCTAAAACGGCCATGTTTTTTTATGTCATAAGATAGCAAATCAGCAGATGGGTCTCCTGATGGAAAGAGTCAACCATCGCCTATAGACATCAATGACGTAAGATGCGTTGCTATCTTAAGGCCACCGACCACACAGCCTATGCCACATTCATAAGTTTACCGGCTACATTACCCTCCAAACCGGAGCACGACAGTGACAAGCACTGACGCTATTGAGACAGGCATAAAGTTATAGTTAAAGTTTAACTGCTACCTTTTACTGTCAAATCCGGGCGAGACGTTGCGAAACTAATCGTTGGCTTTTTACAAACTGCCTGAAATAATAGCAGAGGACTTATTCATTATTGGCGGCCCGGCGCAAGATGGGAAGGGCATTGCGTGAAGAAAATTTCATTAATTTATTATTATTACTCATAAGTTCATCGATGACTTCATCAGCCATTTCTTGATGGGCTGGCAGAAATAGTGAGAAATCCGCAGTTGACGGCAGTTCCCTTGCTTTCGTAAATTTAGGTACCCTCTTTAAGTTCTTCAATGGGATTACTATAGTGGCTTCATCTCCAAAACGGTTGTTTATCTCGATACCATCTTTCTGATAATACTTGGTCTAAAATAACATTATTTAGTTAATAAATATATTCTACACTTTTTATCGTCGGCACTTGGTGAAACTCCATTTTAACACAATATTTGCTAGCTGTTAACACTTGTACTGTTTCACAATAAGAAAATTATATTTAATTTTCGACCGGTTTCGCTTACACAAGCATCCTCAGGGTATTTACAATAATTAATTTATTATTATAAATACCCTGAGGATGCTTGTGTAAGCGAAACCGGTATATATTTTTACACAAGCATCCTCAGGGTATTTACAATAATTAATTTATTGTAAATACCCTGAGGATGCTTGTGTAAGCGAAACCGGTTTGATTTTCGATAGCCTGTGTTTGACCCCGCCTCTTCGACTACTTCCATGCCAAATTTCATGAAAATCGGTTCAGCGGTTTAGCCGTGAAAGCGTAACAGACAGACAGACAGACTTTCGCATTTATAATATTAGTATGGATTTTATATTTTTGGGTGGTGATTTTAAGGTGTTTGAAGTATGGTATTTAAAATGAAATAAATAAGTTGTTGTTTTTCATAAAACATTTATATTTTATGAATTGATCGAATTATGTTTTCAGCGTATAAGGTCTTGTCTGATATGAACGTCAATGTAAAAAAAGACACAAATCATTTTTTTAGGAAACATATTAAAAAAATGTAAATGCTTAAATACCTACTATTATGGACCCCCTAAATCTAATAACTCATTGTAGAAAAAAAATGTTTATAATTATGCATAGAAAAGCTCAAACAAAGCTATAACTATGCCCACGGTAGTGCCAAATACAGGTAAAATATTGCAAGATATGAAGGCAGCATTTATTTGTTTTCAACAAAATGCCTAGTAGGAACTGCGGCCCTACCATGAACTCTTATAGCAGGTCAATTTTAGCCGATAATTAAACTGTCCTGCTATTTCGTACCATGAAAGCGTTATCTAACAGGCCAGTCAGTGACCACGTGACCTATGCCGGCGAGCGATCGTTTTACTATTCAAACCAACTTCTGCCCTGCGTTAGCGTACCATGAAGTGTTTTTGTCAGACCGAAATCGATATTTGAACTGCTAAAGTGTCATAATATTGCCGGTCACTTGCAGGTGGAAAAAAGTAACTTTTATTGGATTGCTTTGTCTTAAATATACTGTAAACGTAGGTATTTTTTATTATTACTGCTATTCCTAGCCCTAGTCCTATTAGGAATTTATACTGTATATATTTTTGACATTAACTGTGTTTTAGAAAAATATTGATATTGGTATAAAATATAGTACCTAATTCATTACTTCTAAATAAAGTTATTCATTTATTATTTAATATTTACTTACTGTTAAAAGCATTTTTTTATTTATTTTTCATTTTAGATAAAAAAAGTATCTTCACGCCCGTATCCCCAAAGAGGTACGCAGAGGTACAACAAGTGTACCCACGATTAGCCAAAGCCTATCGCCACCCGGGCACTTTTTCCAATCCCGGGTAACATTGCTTTGGTCAGAAAACTGAAAAACACATTTTGTTGAATTGTCCGACCCGGGACCTCATGTGATCAACTCCGACCCCGGACCACTAGACCACAGAGGAGTTACACATAAATTTAGATGTGTGATGAAAATTAACGTTTTGAGTGTGCACTTTTATTGAATCCCGTTGCAATATCTTTATGAGTATTTAAAATGTCTCATAAAACTTCCAATTGTTCATTGAATATATTGATATCATACGATCGTTTTGCTTCCGACATCAATCACGTTCATGAAATCAATGTGTAATTTTAAGCTTTAAAATAGTCACAAACTATTCCAAAACTCTAATCTCAAAAAATCAAGACGTACTCAAGAAATTTAAAAACCGCGCTCATAACATAAATGTCTTTATTAAACAGTTCAAGGTCAAGTGTAATATTCCCAGAGTTGCGTTCTTTAATGGATGCCGCTTAACAAATATTACGTGGTTTACTTTATGTTCCATATATTTTACGTAGACTTTAAATAACTTAAAACTTGATCTCTTTTGCCAATTTGTATTCTTAAATTCAAGATTTCTAATTAAAATGCATTAATAATAATAACTTTATATTAAAATTTGAAAATCGGCAAGTTATGTGTTTCTCAACGTTAATTTGATATGTTCTGCCAGAGATAATGTTACCGGCCAGAAGACGACGCATTGCAGGTCAACAAAAATTAGTTCATGGTACGATAGTAAAACCTGACAGGTTAATACTCATAGTTGAACTGCCTGGAACTTGACAAGTATTATAAGAGTTCATGGTAGGCCCTCTGAACTAGAGTAAATTAATTTGCTTATTCCACATCTTGCAAGCGAATGGACACGACATATTTTTATTTTTACAAGAAATTTAAATTTTAAATATGATACTCCCATCCGCCATTCTATCAGGCAGTTCGTAAAAGGCGACTGATTGTCTAAACGTGTCATTACCTTCATAAAAAAGTATCTTCACGCCCGTATACCCGAAGAGGTAGGCAGAAGTACCTACTAATATTTGAATTGCCCGACCCGGGAATCAAACCCGGAACCTCATGTGTCAACATGACAACGGACCGCTATACCACAGAGGCCTACAACGTGGCCACTAAGCAGGTCTCCTTCGGGTTTGGAATCACCATTTTACCTACTCTTGTCGTGATAGCGTGAATACTTGTCATTGTCATGTTCCAGTTTGGAGGGTAAATTAGTCGGTGAACTTATACACGTGGTATCATTGATATAGAAAGGGAAGATACGTTACCTAGTCACAGCGCCTGGTACTACAAAAGTAGATCCGTGGACACAGTGACAATTGGTGACAACTGACAATCAATCACGCGCGGGACCTCATATCATACACTATATTTTCCGACTGTTTTTACCATTAAACACGCATCAAAATATCTTCTTGTATATTCAGCCATTGTTATTATTATCACTCAAGGAAAAAAAATAAGACACACGGGATTACTTTCCATTCGTAAATACGGTTAAAATAATTTGTTTGAAAATAAGATTAAATTATTGTTTAGTTCGCCATATTTGCAACAGTGAGATAGTACAATACAAAAATAAGCGAGAGAAACGTAGTTTGCTACGTTCGTCGCATTACTTTGCTTTCGACTGATCGAGCTTAGGTTTAGCAATTGAGATATTAGAGCGTAACATATCTTCCCTTTTTATATCAATGCGTATTGCGTAGTATAATCATTCGGTCACACCGAAACCACCACATCGTTTACATCTTTAGTATCTATAGGTGACATATGTCTGTTACTCCGTCGGGTAAGACACCTTAGCTACCCTCAGATAGCTACCCTTTGATATAAAACCTAACAAGTTTACGATATTGTGTGTTCAACCATCAGACTAAAATCGAAAAACCAGGAGTTTCAAATTTTTGACGATAGAAATTAGTTAAAAATTTTTTTAACATAATTTACGTACCTAACTAGTGGAAAATTTTTACTCACAAATAGTATAATATTACTAATTACATTTCTCGTGTTGGTTCCGTCCTAGCGTCAGTGCTAGTCACTGTCGTGTTCCGGTTTGGAGGATAAGGTAGCCGGTAAACTTATACATGTGGCATTAGACCTCGCCACAAGATAGCAACGCACATTAATATCTTTGGTGTATAGACACCAGGCGATGGTTGACTTCGCCAGGAGACCCATCTGTTTGTTTGCTTTCTTATGATATATAAAATCAAAATTAAACGCAGTTACAGTGCCACAACAGACTTCCCATTTCTTTTATCTCTAGAATTCTATATCAGATGTTCACCAAATTTTTATAATACTATATGACCTGGCAAACGTTTTTCTGCTTTTTTAACTACTCTTTTTTTCTATATTTTCTCACCTTTTAAACCTTCCCGACTCCAACAATTAATTCAAAATCAAAAGTAGCCAAATCGGTTCAGCCGTTCTCGAGTTTTAGCGAGACTAACGAACAGCAATAGATTTTAATATATATAAGATAGATGACCAAATGGGAAGTAGGTATACGACCCCAAACCGAATAAGTTGGTGAAGTGCGTGTCGGGCAACGAGCAATGTACGGTTCCTAAGTTGCCCATCACAATAATGTGGACTAAGAAGAGGTCTTTTATTGTTTCATACTAAGAACCTCTGACCTATTTAACGTTATGACGAATATATCGGCGCCACAGGTTCATCACCTATAAAAACTTCTCCAAGTACTTACTTATGTTTTATAAGTTGGTCGACTAATACTTCAAAATTTTTAAAGGCTAGTTTAGTCTTGTTTAACTCGTAATAGTTTTCCTTTTAACTTTATTATATTTATTACTATCATGATATTTTTTCCACCCGCAAACCAACCGTTTTGCCTTCAGAGGGTGGGGGGGGAGGGGTACACTTGACTCTTAACAAAAATTCGCACTTTAAAGCTTAATATCTTACAAACGCCTCTGTGATCTAGCGTTGGCGTTGACCACATGAGATCCCGGGTTCGATTCCTGGGTCGGGCACTTAAAACATAAAGTGTTTTTTTCAGTTTTCTGATAAACACACAGTTGCCTGGGATTGGAAAGTACCCGGTTGGCAATAGGCTTGTCACCTATCACATCTGAGGGACCAAGTATCTTTGGCTAATCGTGGGTGCACTTGTTGTACCTCTGCCTACCCCTTCGGGGATACGGGCGTGAAGATACTTTTTTTTCTGTTTATCTTACAAACGAGCCCCTTAAACGAAAAATTGTTTTCACAAACTATATTTTTAAGAACCTATCCAACGATACCCCATACTATTAGGTACACGTGAATATAAAATGAAAATCCCCGTTTACATGTGGAGCAGCTACCATAGAATTTTTTTTTTAAATATTTTATGTTACCACTTTGTTGCCAATCGCCATGACTAAAAGGTATGTATATTTTATACAAAACTAGCTGACCCGGCAAACGTTGTTTTGCCTTACATATTAGGAATCCATAGCGGACAAACAACGTGACACGTAATTTATATAAGACTACGGGATTGTCCTTCCGCGCAGCCAAAATGGCATTAAACTTTATATGGTGGTTAAGTATTCTTAAAATTTCTAATTTTCTCCGCAATTTTCTTAATATTTTCTTTTATAAGAACCTTCTCCTTACAATTACAAACACAACAAAAAAAATACCGAAATAGGTCCCGCCTTTCAGGCGTGATGTCGTGACCAAGGAAAATAGGGATTGATTTTTATATATATAGATATTATACTACGGGATTGTCCTTCCACGCAGCCAAAATGACATTAAACTTTATATGGTGGTTAAGTATTCTTAAATTTTCTAATTTTTCGCGCAATTTTCTTAATATTTTCTTTTATAAGAACCTTCTCCTTACAATTACAAACACAACAAAAAAAATTTCCAAAATTGGTCTAGCCATTCAGGCGTGATGTCGTGACCAAGGAAAATAGGGATTGATTTTTATATATATAGATTACAGCTTTCTAGTAAGTACCTACTCATGGGCGTACCGGGGAGGGAGGGGGGGGGGGGCAGGGAGGGGCAGCTCCTCCCCTGGAACTTATTTACCTCTCTACTGTTGTAGATAAAAGTGTAAAAGAATGAAAATATAGTCTTAAAATGTAACGGTTGCCCCCGCTGGCCCAGAACCTGGGTAGCCCATGTACCTACTAAATATATCTGCGTTGGAGTAACTAAGTTCTATTCTGTGACTAGAGTGCGCACGGACGGACATAGCGAAATTATATGGGTTCCCGGTTTACTTCGGAACCCTGAAGAATTCTCTAAATCAGTTAATTAATGACAAAATTCTGAGTTAACAAACATAAAAATGTATAGTTAAATTGATAACCTCTTCCTTTTACGAAAACGGTTAAAAAAAATTAACAACTTACCAAGAACTGCGACGAAAGTTGAAACACGGCATTTTGTTCGCCTTTAGGAGAAATCATAGGTTCACTTGGACGATCGAATAACAGTTTAAAACTTTGCTTAATATCAGCCATTTTAAAAAGTTTTCTGCTGTATTATTAAACTATATTTAATTTACTACTTTAGCTGTGAAGTAAAAATGTATGTAGCGAGGTGGTTATATACTCTCTCATGTCTGGTTTCGTGTGCAATATTTCTATAGGCCGAGGAATAGCAAGAGGCATGGTGCCGTTATCATTGATTGTTGGCGTGCAAAACCACAACGGGAACTGAGTTCGGTTGGGAATTTTGGTGCGTGGAAAAACGCATATATTTGTGGTTACGTGATCACACTGATATCTCAGAAATACCTGCTTCATCTGATGGGAGATACACCTTGCTAGCAACAGAGCATCTGGGGAAAACAAGTTTTTTAACTTCCTGCTACGTACCTATGTATTGAATTAGAATTATTTATTTCTCAGAATATGGTACATATAGTTGATTATTAAATTGCTTATTCTAGTTTCACATATTCTACCGTTCACGGTATAGAAATATTTTAAATATAAAGCGTGTCTTAACCTAAAAAGAATATATATATTCTTTTTAGGTTAAGACGCGCTTTATCCGACTATTTTCACGATGACGTCAGTATGTCTGTATGTAAGTATATGTGTGTTTGTGTGTGTGCGTGTATGTGTGTATGTAAACATCTCATAACTTTTGAACGGCTTGACCGGTCGAAACCCAAACGCGGGGTGCATCCCATCCACCCCGGTCGTCCCGCCCCGGTGACGGGACGGTTGGGAAAAATTGTTTCATCGACCCCGGTAATGCGAGACCTGTTGTTTAACGGGGTGGATGGCACAGATCAAGTATCATGTACCCCGGCGTGTTTTTTAACGGGGCAGATAGCACAAATTGAGTAGCATATGCCCCGGTAGTATTTAAAGTGGTATTTAGAAAATAAGTTATACTATACATTAAAATATGAACTGTAAATAAAAAAGTTTGTATATAAAATCATCAAAATTGGTCTACCTTGTAAAAAGTAATGTCTACCTTGTAAATTGTAAAAAGTCAAACATAAAAAAATAAATATATGCGTCGAATTGAAAACCTCCTCCGGGGTTTTTTCGTCGGTTAAAAATTACTAAGTATTTCATAATCATATATTCGTTACATCAGTATCATTGACTGTCTTCATAACTAAATTATTAAGCGAAAATAACAAAAAATATTACTAACTATCGTTCAACCAATGGGAAGCGTCGAACGGAAGCGCTCTGGAGCGGTCAAGTTACGTGTGGGGTAGTCACTAGTCATATTAAGGTAAATGAATTGACTTAAATACTATTCGACAATGTTTTTTTATTATAAGTAGATGTGAGTGATTTTTAACATTGACCAATTCTAAATTCCAGAAAAAATATGGATGAAGAAAATGTATAGTATAGTATAACTTATTTTTTAAATACCACTTTAAATACTACCGGGGCGTATGCTACTCAATTTGTGCTATCTGCCCCGTTAAAAAACACGCCGGGGTAGATGATACTTGATCTGTGCCATCCACCCCGTTAAACAACAGGTCTCGCATTACCGGGGTCGATGAAACAATTTTTCCCAACCGTCCCGTCACCGGGGTGGGACGACCGGGGTGGATGGGATGCACCCGAAACGCGGTTGATGGCATTCGATTGGATTCCGCTTAACTTAAACTTCCTGAAAATTTGAACCGATTCGACCTACGAGTATTTGGAAATCTTGTAAAAACCCCAAAAATTTTTTTGGAGAAACAGCATTTCTTAATATAACTTAACAGATTAATGTACCGAATGAGTACAAAAACTAATCAGCTCTATTCCTCAAAAAACTACGTCTAATGCATAAATTGCATCAAAATCGATTTATCCGTTTGGGAGTAATCGTTGAAAAGTTAAATATGTTTTTCGACATAACTTCCGAATTTCTTAACCAATGATTTTTTGGTATTCTACGATATTTTAGTACTAATAAAAACGTTGAATGCCGTTTCAAAAATCAAAATAGAATCTTTTTAAAAAGTTACAGCTTTTAAATATTAAAATTGCGTTGTTTTTAGCAAACTTACTTAAGGCGAGGTATTTCGACGCGCGTCAATTCTATGGAAAATGGGTGGCGCGGTTGTTCTGAAACCGCTGAGAAAGGTGTTAATTTTTGGATAAATAAATATAGGATATCACCTAAAACTACATATCTATTTACAACTAAATATCACCATATAAAAATCATGTGGAAGATTAGAAATATGATTAATCAAATTATTTGTTTTAGAAATTTTTTAGCCTGTTTTCGGAATTTTATATGATCGAGTAAAGTACATTCTATCATGTAATAAGTTAGCACATTCCTTAGATAATATCTTCAGGTGTATCATGTAATTTTTGTAAAATTGTATTGTTAAATCAATACAAAAAAACGTGATTAAGTAAACCAGTTTTTCCCGTTTGTCGCGATGCCTCGCCTTAACATTTTTGAAATAACTTTCAGGCTAATACACCGATTGACTTAAAAATCTTATCAGCTTTTCTCCTTTAAAAACTGCACCAAATATCAATAATTAGATCAAAGTCGGTCGATTTGTTTAGGATTTATCAATGACGAAATTTTTTTAAATATTTTTTTATATTTGACCTTAGGTACTTCGAAATTTTTCAAACTATCGATTATTTAGCAAATGCAATATTTTAAATCTCAAAAATTAAGTTGAATGTCATCATCGTTTCCAAAATATACAACTTTAAAAAAATTAATATACTGCCATTTTAAACAAAATAGGTGTTTGAACTGTAAATCTATGCTTAGAGCTTAAAATACCTTAATTTAGCGGAAAGTTTCAGGGCTGGCCTGCAGGGTCAACCGTTTACACATTTTTTTAAATTGTATCGCCATATTTTGATGATTAATAACCAATTATTATATTAGAATTTAGAGATTCTGTTATTCGGATTCGTACTTGCTACCTATCATTACGCTAGCTCTCTTGCAAGGTAGGTATGTAAATTAATCGACGATATACTGCCAGGTTTATTTTCTCTTGGTGATGAACCCATATGCAAACCTTAAGCTCAATCGCTATTTTAGTGAAATAACCTGGACTGCCAGCTTGAACTGCTTTACCAGGAAGGTTTCAATATGTCACTAGCTGGCTGAAGACTAAACCTTTTGAAAAAAAAGAATTAAAAAAATACCAGCATCAGTTCTCAATGAGATCCCGTTGGGATCCTGCAATGGGACCCGTTTTGGACCCGTCTAATATAGTAAAGATCCGAGGTAGCATTCTGCAAATATAAGGAAGAAAAACAATATTAGGTATATAACTTTTAACATGTATTTTTAATAGACTTCCCAAAAGAAGGGGGCCATCAATTCAGCTGTATTTTTTAAATGTTTGCTACGAAGTTACGTTAGACGAATTTACAAAATTGTATTTTTTATTCAAAATTGTAAAATTCCGATTTTGTCCCATATGTAGGTGTACTTAGATCAGATTTAGAATTTCAGAGATAGAGAAGATTGGAAGTCATTTTACAACCAACTTCCCAAAAGGAGATTCTCTATTCGGCTATATTTATTAAAATATTTGTTACTTCAGAACTCGGTCATGTACCTACCAACCAAATCCGATTTTAAAAAATCTTTTTTTGTCCCCGTGTGGTCCCATTTTAATTTAGTGAAGATCTGATAGAAAGTTCTGGAGATACAGGGACGAGAGAGGGAGGGATTCCAAACAAAATAAGATTTTCCCAAAATAAGATAAAAATCCCTATTAATATTTTAAATGCGAATGTAAGTTGCTTTGTTACACTTTCACGTGAAAACTACTTAACCGATCATCATGAAACTTTGTACATATTCTTGGAGGTATTAGAAGTAATATAGGATACTTTTGTATTTAAAAAATCCTTAATGCGAGCGAAATCGTCGTTATAAAAGCTAGTCAGTTCATAAACGATAGCGCTCTGTATTAACATACAAAAAAACATATGTCGGCTGTATTGATAACCTTCTCCTTTTGGGAAGTGGCCATATTTTGATATTAAATGTGAGAGAAAATGTCGGTCCTTCGGGGCCCTCTGAGGTGGGGGCCCAGGGCACTGACCCTGAGTGCCCTTATGGTAAAAACGGTATTGGCAATATTAACTTTAGTTTCCTTAGATACTAAACTCAGATTTCGGTCATTTAGTAATCGATGGGAACATTCACTTTTTGCTTCGGAGGAGGATTATTTTATTCTTGTCAAGACTCTACGGCAGGAATATATTATAAGCCACTGGTAACAAGACCCGGGCGAGACGTTCCTTGCAAGATTTGATCTACTCCGATACACATACATATGTATACAGTATACCTACACACTAACACGGCAAGTTAAATATATTATGGTTGTTCAAAACATGCGAACAATTAGTAACTTACGTTATTCTGTCTCAGAATTACCAAAGAGAAAATTTAGAAGTGACAAATATCGCGCTTGCTAGAAACATTCGGCTTCAACTTTTTTGCGTAAATAATTATAATGAAATAAAAACTTCCCCATGTTGATTCAGACTCCTTTGAAGAATAGGCCAACTGCCAGGCAGGTCGTAAAAGGCGACCGATTGGCTATGCGAGTCACAACCATCGTGACTACTAGGTGGTAGAGTTCTGCATTGTCTCGCCCGGGTCTGGTACCATCGCCTTACCTATTCCTGCCGCAATAGCGTCAATGCTTGTCATTGTCGTGTTCTGGTTTTGAGGGTAAGGTAGCCAGTAAACTTATGCATGTGGCACTAGATCTCGCCACAAGATAGCAACGCACCATTAACATCTTTGGTGTCTATAGGCGATGGTTGACTCTTTCCATCAGGAGACCCATCTGCTTGTTTGCTATCTTATGATATAAAAAAAAAGAATTACCAAAGAGAAAATTTAGAAGTAACAATTATCGCGCTTGCTAGAAACATTCGGCTTCACCTTTTTGCATAAATAATTATAATGAAATAAAAACATTCCCCGTGTTGATTCAGACTCCTTTGAAGAATAGGCTAACTGCCAGGCAGGTCGTAAAAGGCGACCGATTGGCTATGCGAGTCACTACCAACGTGGCTACTGGTGGGTTGGGCTGCATTGTCTCGCCCGGGTTTGGTACCACCGCCTTACCTATACCCTCCAAACCGGCAAACTACAATGACAAGCACTGATGCTATTGCTGCAAGAATAGGTAAGGCGGTGGTACCAAACCCGGGCGAGACAATGCAGCTCTACCCCCCAGTAGCCACGTTGGTAGTGACTCGCATAGCCAATCGGTCGCCTTTTACGACCTACCTGGCAGTTGGCCTATTCTTCAAAGGCGTCTGAATCAACACGGGGGATGTTTTTATTTCGTTATAATTATTTATGCAAAAAAGTTGAAGCCGAATGTTTCTAGCAAGCCCGATAATTGTTACTTCTAAATTTTCTCTTTGGTAATTCTTTTTTTTTATATCATATGATAGCAAACAAGCAGATGGGTCTCCTGATGGAAAGAGTCAACCATCGCCTATAGACACCAAAGATGTTAATGGTGCGTTGCTATCTTGTGGCGAGATCTAATGCCACATGCATAAGTTTACCGGCTACCTTACCCTCCAAACCGGAACACGACAGCGACAAGCACTGACGCTATTGCGGCAGGAATAGGTAAGGCGGTGGTACCAGACCCGGGCGAGACAATGCAGAACTCTACCACCTAGTAGCCACGTTGTTAGTGACTCGCATAGCCAATCGGTCGCCTTTTACGACCTGCCTGGCAGTTGGCCTATTCTTCAAAGGAGTCTGAATCAACATGGGGAATGTTTTTATTTCATTATAATTATTTACGCAAAAAAGTTGAAGCCGAATGTTTCTAGCAAGCGCGATATTTGTCACTTCTAAATTTTCTCTTTGGTAATTCTGAGACAGAATAACGTAAGTTACTAATTGTTCGCATGTTTTGAACAACCATAATATATTTAACTTGCCGTGTTAGTGTGTAGGTATACTGTATACATATGTATGTGTATCGGAGTAGATCAAATCTTGCAAGGAACGTCTCGCCCGGGTCTTGTTACCAGTGGCTTATAATATATTCCTGCCGTAGAGTCTCGACAAGAATAAAATAATCCTCCTCCGAAGCAAAAAGTGAATGTTCCCATCGATTACTAAATGACCGAAATCTGAGTTTAGTATCTAAGGAAACTAAAGTTAATATTGCCAATACCGTTTTTACCATAAGGGCACTCAGGGTCAGTGCCCTGGGCCCCCAGCCTCAGAGGGCCCCGAAGGACCGACATTTTCTCTCACATTTAATATCAAAATATGGCCACTTCCCAAAAGGAGAAGGTTATCAATACAGCCGACATATGTTTTTTTGTATGTTAATACAGAGCGCTATCGTTTATGAACTGACTAGCTTTTATACCGACGACTTCGCTCGCATTAAGGATTTTTTTAATACAAAAGTATCCTATGTTACTTCTAATACCTTCAAGAATATGTACAAAATTTCATGATGATCGGTTAAGTAGTTTTCACGTGAAAGTGTAACAAAGCAACTTACATTCGCATTTATAATATTAATAGGGATTTTTATCTTATTTTTGGAAAATCTTATTTTGTTTGGAATCCCTCCCTTTCCCGTCCCTGTATCTCCAGAACTTTCTATCAGATCTTCACTAAATTAAAATGGGACCACACGGGGACAAAAAAATATTTTTTAAAATCGGATTTGGTTGGTAGGTACATGACCGAGTTCTGAAGTAACAAATATTTTAAAAAATATAGCCGAATAGAGAATCTCCTTTTGGGAAGTTTGTTGTAAAATGACTTCCAATCTTCTCTATCTCTGAAATTCTAAATCTGATCTAAGTACACCTACATATGGGACAAAATCGGAATTTTACAATTTTGAACAAAAAATACAATTTTGTAAATTCGTCTAACGTAACTTCGTAGCAAACATTTAAAAAATACAGCTGAATTGATGGCCCCCTTCTTTTGGGAAGTCTATTAAAAATACATGTTAAAAGTTATATACCTAATATTGTTTTTCTTCCTTATATTTGCAAAATGCTACCTCGGAACTTTACTATATTAGACGGGTCCAAAACGGGTCCCATTGCAGGATCCCAACGGGATCGCATTGAGAACTGATGCTGGTATTTTTTTAATTCTTTTTTTTCAAAAGGTTTCAAAAGGTTATATATATATATATATATATATATATATATATATATATATATATATATATATATATATATATATATATATATATATATATATATATATATATATATATATATATATATATATATATATATATATATATATATATATATATATATATAAAGTCACAAATTGGGGGTTTTTCGGATCAAGGAATCGATTTATCAAGGTTCCAGGTCCAAGAAAAGCTTGGTGATACATGATCATACAAGATATGGGTATGTGAAAAACCGAGCAAAGCTCGGTCAACCAGATATTTAAATTACTAAATGCATATCTATACATGATATATATTTATACCAAAATACATTTTTTTAACAATTTTTGTTAGTCTGTTCCAGCTAATTCCTGAATCAGCTGACTGATTTTGACGGGACTTTCACTGGCAGATAGCTGTTATAAGGAGTAAAGGGCAAGTTTTATTTCTATACAAATAAATAAAATTGGTGTCTGTTTGTAATATTATAATAACAGCTTTTTACTAAATGCATACACGCATGCATGCATACACGGCTAATACATATACCAAAATAACATTTTTCACAATTTTTGTATGTCTGTTTGTCTGCGTGTTCCAGCTATCCCTGAATCTGCTGACCGATTTTGATGGGACTTTCACTGGCAGATAGCTGATGTAATAATGACTAACTTGGGCAAGTTTTATTTCTATACAAATAAATAAAATTGGTGTCTGTTTGTAATATTAAAATTACCACTTTTTACAAAATACATATGGATGTATAAACAGTACATATACTAAAATAACATTTTTTACAATTTTTGTCTGTTTGTTTGTTCCGGCTAATCTCTAATTCGGCTGGACCGCTTTTGACAGAACTTCCACTGGCAGATAGCTGATCTAATAAGGAATAACTTAGGTTACTTTTATCTGCTATCTTAGTTTAACAAGCTAATTCTAATTTGCAAATAAAAAATATTTTATAAATTTATCATATTTTAATGATTTTAAAATCTTAAATTTTACTACAGGTAATATCTAATATATTATTATAATATTTTAAGGTAACATTGTAACTAGAATATTTGAACTACACTAATATCACATTACTTTTCTGTTAAGAACTTGCAAACTAATTCTAAAAATTTTTCAGGTTTTTGACTATGTACCCAATGACCAGCTTCTTCAATGAAAGTTAATTCAGCTAGTGGGAAATATTCTTGAATTTCTGGTAAATCATTTTTCCTGTAACAAATATAAGTAGTATTATTAATTCAGTTTTTTGATAAAAGCAATGTTCCCCGTGATTAGATAAGTGCCCATTTGGCGATAGGCTTGCCACCTATCATATTGTGGAGCTAAATATCTTCGGCTACTTGTGGGTACACTAATTGTACCTCTGCATACCTCTTAGGGGATATATATGACGATATGACATGACAGATATGAAGATACTACTACTAAAATATAATTATAATTGCTATGTTGACAGTAGAGTTTAGAAAAGATCTGTACATATGTGTTTTGGGACCTATCCCATACTTGGGAAAACTTTAAAAGCAAAAAAAAAACTTCTACATGACAGAATTTATACTGCAACATTATCTTTGGCCAGCATACTCTACCAAACGAGCTACTGTCGACTAGTTCAAGATGGCAAAATTCATCTTTGCCTCGTGATCGATTTGAAGACAAGTTTTGCTACATTTTTTCAGTTTTTCATGTTTTTTCCATGCTGCAAACTTTTTGTGGCTGTGCATGCATAAATATCTTTAATACAAAAGTGAGATTTAACATTTATGATTAACTTCATGCTGTATAGTTTGTGCTGTTACTTTTTTTAGTAAGTTTTTACTATTATAGTAAGTACAAGTAATGTATTTTAGTAAGAATCATAATTCTCAGCCAAGCAGTTTGATCATTTAACCAGTAAGGTTGTAGTAGACATTTGAATGAAATCTGTACTAAGTAAAAATTTTACATACCCAATATAATCAGACAGCGATCCTCCAATAAACAGAGTAGGCCCACAAAACTGTAGCCCTTTTAAATTTGAAGGGAAACAGGATATATGTGACTGGAAGCTGTCCTTTATAGCTGGTAGATTCACTCTCCAAGTATAAGATCCAGTGTTTGTTTGAACTAAGTTAGTAATAAGAAAGTTTCTTAAGTTGACATCAGCTGTAATTCCTTTCAGTTGCTCATCAGCTAATTTACGAGCTTTAGACATAGGAATACCAGATCTAATTGTAACTGCTGCCATAGCATCAAATAGATTTATCATAGAAAATATTTGTGGACTCGTTTTCACTGGAGAAATGTCTACAACAATTAAGCTTGATACTAAGTCAGACTGAAATTGAAAATAATCTGTATTAATTTATTTAATACTTTATTGTACACAGAACAATTAGAGTAAAAATATATAAACATAAGTACAATGGGCGAGCTTATCTCTATTTAAAGAGATTTGTTCCAGCCAACCTGTATACCAAATATTATAAATGTGAACGTTTGGATGTTTGTTACTCATTCACACAAAAACTATTTAACAGATTTGGATTAAATTTGGCACACATAGATGATGACCTGGAATAGCACACAAGCCACTTTTTATCCCGGAATAATAAGGCGATCCCACGGGATTCGCCAAAAACTTTTATAATGCAATCGGTTGTACACTGCAGCTAGTTTATAAAATTTAAATGATGTAGCCATTTGAACCTGATTAATCATCATATCCCAATTATATTGTAAATGTAAAAGTTAGTTTATGTTTGATAATTTTTCATACTATTACTACTGGACAGATTTGGGTGAAACTTGGTATATAAGAAATCTACACCCAGATTTACATAAAGGCTAATCTTATCCTGGTATTGATGTTCCTGTGAGTTTTACAAAAACTTTAATCAGCAAAAAGGTGAGTAGCAGGTCACTAGTCTATTTACTGATTCAAAATTCTTATAATTTTGCTCCACAAGGAAACTAATAGTTGTGAGGTTACGGTTTACCGTAACCTAGGAAATGGTGTCCAAACCTTTACAAAATGCTCCTTATGTACTTACATTGATTTAGATTTGAAAATTAACTGGTTAACACGCTTAGATCTACACTAATATTAGGGAAATTTCTTTGTAATGGATAAACATTAAAACTACTTCACTAATTTAGAAAAAATCACCTATGGAATGCTACATTACTCTAGAGTAACACAGTCTACTTTTTAACTCGACTAAGTAAAAGGAAGTAATATTTTTTTGTCACTCAAGCAATGTCATGGGACACATCTATTGATATATCATCACCATCTATACTGAGTCTATAAATAGAGTAATTTACAGACTCAGAATAGATAGAGATTTATTTGTTAAATTGTTAGAAAAATGAAAGGAAAAGCTACGTACAACTTACACATAATAATGACATAACCATTGCTGTTCGGCCACCCATACTATGTCCTAAAAGTGATACCTTTGAAAGTTCTAGTTTCTTGAGTAACCTCATAACATCGTGAGCCATATGAACATAGGTGTGTTGTGAAGAATGACGACTATCACCATGGTTGCGAGCATCTACGCTTATAACTTTTCTCCCAGTCGTTCTATGAATTGATTTGCTCATACTATTCCAGTTGTTTTTAGAACCTAGTAACCCATGTAATATAACCAAGGGGGGCTGCGAACAGGTTTCATTGTCGGAAGTACTTTCGTAAGATGAATACGATAACTCAACAGTTTCTGCATTAATGGAATCTGAAGTCAGGTGTCTAACCCTTGGAAGTGATATTGTCTTGAGAATTCTTTGTAGTCTATTATACTCGTGTAATCTTTTAAATATCATTTCAATATATGAATGTTAATTAATAATTTACCAAGCACTAGTTTGTTTTGGTTTTGGCATTTCTGAATTCTGATTTGATTTAGATTTCTACATGTGTAAATTCAAAATTGTGATGAATGCGAATGATTAGTAGATATTCGTGCACAGAACATCTACTACTACCGCAGTATTCGTGTGTACTTCAGTAATCAGTTGCGTTTAGTTCATCCTTCACTAGTTCAGTTTCAATTTATCTATATCTCTAGTTCGCGTAGTTCACCGTGAACCATCCGTGAACGAAACGATTATGAGAGTCGAAGATTGCCGATCACGCGCCGATGAGAGTGACATATCACATAGCAGACAGTAGACACGCTCTCGGCCCGGCTGAAGTTGATACCGATTAACTTTCTCACTCGCACTTTCTTGTACATTTTTTTAAAATTTATTTATTTATTTATTTCATCATAAAATCGGTACATCTTTTAGATTAAATTAATTAATATCTTGGTAAATTTATTTTGCCATTTTTGTGAGAAACATGGTGCCTGAAGTAGGTTCAATGAGTACCTGTGACATAAGTCACCAATGCCCTCACATATATGTGGATACAAAATACAAATTTGAAATTTAACAAAAAAAACTAAATTTATATGTAAAGAGTAAGACAAAGTAAACGTATAACTTAAATACTACTAACAGTTTGTTGTATATACGATTGTGTATGATGTAAAGTGTAGTTTGCGGTGAGTGTGTAAACTGTAACAAGTATGTAATATGTAGTGTTGTAATGAAAAGTAGGGTAAATTGATAATAGTTGATTTAATTATAGAAGTGTCATGGCGGCTTATTTTATAATGTATAATAGTTTTTCTGTATCATCATAAGATAAAGTTTTGAGCCATTGAGCAGTCCTCTCCTTGCATTGATATTTGCACAAAGGATATATATTTAGTTCTTTATTTACAATTACAATGTACATACATAGGTACTTTCGAAGAGCGATAAAATGAATTCTTTAATTGTAAGCGTTTGTTGCTTATTACGCATGAAGGTAGTTTTGATCTTCAATCAGCATAAACGCAATGCATACAACATAATGTTTGTTTGAATTTATTTAAAATCAAAATCGCCTCTGTGGTCTAGTGGTCCAGTGTTGGCGTTGACCATATGAGGTCCTGGGTTCGATTCCCGGGTCGGGCACTTTAAAAAAAAAAGTGTTTTTTCAGTTTTCTGAGAAACACAAAGTTGCCCGGGATTGGAAAGTGCCCGGTTGGCGATAGGCTTGCCACCTATCACATTTGTGGGACCAAGTATCTTCGGCTAATCGTGGGTGCACTTGTTGTACCTCTGCCTACCCCTTCGGGGATATGGGCGTGAAGATACTTTAAAATCAAAAATTACAATAAAAATAAAAGTTTAGAAAATTCTTCTTCACGCTTCACGTTATGGCTATAAGAGACATTTTGCTGTATTCGGCAATTGTAAACACTATTTTAGTAAGAATTTAAAGTTTTCATCGATAAGTAGGTACGAATAAAAAATATACTTTATTAAATTGTTTTACTATCGCTTCCACGTATATCTCGTTCGCAGAAATCATAAGATTCATTATACACTACTTAGTTCGATCAACAAACGAAGGAAAATCAATGCTCTGAGAATTGATAGCAAATCAAACCATTGGACTAGATGAACTACTGAACTAAAAGAGAGATATACTTCGCAGTGATCAAAAGATATGTTCATATCTTTTCAATTCAGTGACACATTCTGCGCACCTCTAAGTAGATGACACTTGACAGATTATAAATGACAATTGACATTTAATTAAATTGTTTTTTCTAAGTACCTAGATAACGATAAAGCAGTTAGATACATACAGCCTCTTCTATTGATAATTTTTTTCCAGAGCAAAAGTAGTAACACAGAATACTGGAGATTAACAGAAGTCAATGTACATACAAGTAATATTCGAGCAACGCACATATAGACACCTCTCACGGACGCGATATGTCTCGGAATGGTTCGGGAGTCGGGACATTTCACAGACCAATTAAAGTACTACGTAGGACATTTTGTTCCGAACCATACCGATTTCCAAGATATCGCGTCTCCAGTATTCTGAATATATTTATATCTTAATCAAAAACTATCTAGTATATATCAGTCTATATCAAAAACACCATGCAGTAATATCTTGTAGTAGGGTAAACTGGGTACGGTTGAAACAAAGCGAATATCTCGAGAACCGTGAAATGTGTTTACACAGATTTATTACTACTCCCACTGTGAACCCTTTTGTACCTAGAAAGAGGGGGGGGGGGAAGGGTACAACAAATAAAGATAACGAGAGGTGGGGCTAACTTATCAACGTGCATAGAAGTTTATGAATATATAAAAGAAGGTTTTTCGTTAACAGCAGCAAAAAATAATGGACAAGCAAGTTTTTCTAGGGCGACTAGCTTTAATAGAAATTACGTAGTTACTTTCTACGATAAATTGGACCTTTATACTTAAATATGAACCACAAATTATAATGCTGATGAAACCCGCCGCATAACTACTTGCAAAAATCCAACAGAGTGCTAAGTGTGAGCTTTTCTTTTCGCATTCGATCGTGAGCGCGTTTGGAGCTTACTAGGAATTTGTATGTGATTTGTACAGCGCCATCTAGTGGTAAACGTGAGAAACCAGTTTACCACTAGGTGGCGCTGTACAAACAAAGTCCTAGCAAACTCGAAACGCGCTCACGATCGAATGCGAAAAGAAAAACTCACACTTAGCACTCTGTACAGTAGCAATATCAAATAGCATTGCCAATGAGTAGACAGATTACTCTCTTTTTTTAATTTAATATATTTCCAGTATCATTCGTTTGACTAATCATTATGCTATGGACGATTAACGCTAAAATGTTTCAACCGTACCCAGTCTCCCCTACGTTTTTAGCAATATGGGATTAAGGGTTCACCGGATAGTCTTCTATATGTATATTTACATCTCCAATTTGTAAATTCGTTACAGCAATGTAAATAATGCTTTTTTATCCCACTGCGCTAGGAGGGTTGAGTTTTTCAGCAGTGTTAATCGGCATATCTATCTTGTATTTTCTACTTTTGTAAAATGGGAATTCGAGGATCAATGGCGGTCTCTAGTCAAATATTTATACTTACACCAGTATTTATGCTTTATCGCCATAGAAGTGATGAGAATATAAAGATATTAAGCTCGCATCTCTTAATAGTCTGTGATGAGAAGATAAAGATGTGCAAGTCAGGAAAGAAAATACATAGAAAAATACTTTTTTTATTAAGTTACCGTTTGAATAAAATCTTAAGGCTTCTAGTTTGTTGTCCAAATATTTATCAAATCTTTGTCAATAAACAATTCGACATTTTGTAATGGTTAATATTATAATGAGTAGATGCAGATGCTCCTCCCTAAAAGTAATTCTGGAATCTGGCGCCGCCCATGGTTATGCCTAACCATTTACTTGTTTGCTTATGTATGTATTCCAAATATCAGCGAGGTAAGAACAAGAGAAGTGTTTCAGGCTCTATAAGTGATAAAATACTGTATAATATGCTGATTTAATTCCAATAAAATTGTGTAAGGCTATCCGGGGGACTGGAATCACCAGTTCAACGCAGTTTAGCATGCATGGTTGTTGTAGATTAACAGGTACAGAAATCGAATTTGTGTGTCAGACATAAATATAAGATTTTGATGGTTTTCTTGACTTAGAAAATCTGATTAGAAGTATGGTGATATTCGAACAAAATCATTTTAACTCGCAAGCACACAACAGGTACAGAAATTGAATTTGTGTGTCAGACATAAATATAAGATTTTAATGGTTTTCTTGACTTAGAAAATCTGATTAGAAGTATGGTGATATTTGAACAAAATCATTTTACCTCGCAAGCACGCAACAGGTACAGAAATTGAATTTGTGTGTCAGACATAAATATAAGATTTTGATGGTTTTCTTGACTTAGAAAATCTGATTAGAAGTATGGTGATATTTGAACAAAATCATTTTACCTCGCAAGCACGCAACAGGTACAGAAATTGAATTTGTGTGTCAGACATAAATATAAGATTTTGATGGTTTTCTTGACTTAGAAAATCTGATTAGAAGTATGGTGATATTTGAACAAAATCATTTTAACTCGCAAGCACGCAAATCTGCTGTTCTCAGCTTTTAATGACAACGAGAGTTTGGCAAATCAAATACGGCAATAGTATGGCAATAGTCACAACAGTCGCCAATGCTCAGCTACTTAATGTGCTTCACTAAATATCAACAATTCGTGGTGAACCAGAGTGTATTGATAATAAGTACACTGTACACACTTCCTTTTCCTCGACGATGACGACATGAAAAGTATTTGTTTAATCGATGTAATTTTTTATTTTCAAAATAACATTTCTCAAACTATACTCTCAGTTATATCTACACTAGGGCCAAATGTGACACTCAACATGTACCTAATGTAATTGTTGAATTTATTTTATAATGGACAGAAATTGGAGGACTAATTTTAAAAAGGCATCTGGATTTTCCGCATGTACATTATGTCCAGCTTTGACATATTTTAGTTCTGCTTGTGGAAAAAAAATCTTAATTCCATTCAAATCGCTGGATCTGAAAATAAATAACAAGACATTTAATTTAAAATATTACTACAAGCTAAAGGCTAAAATACTACATAATAAAGCTAAGTATAGGTACGTCTATAGTTTTTATTTTTATTGTGTTCAGGGAAAATTTGTTTTTACGTATTAAACAGATACCCCCTAGCGATCGCTCTATATGGCCGAATTTCGACTTTCGTCTAAACAATCAAATTTCTTTTAAGTTTGATAACTGCCTTTACCTCCCTGAAGTAATATTGTTCTGTGGTCATTACTCGTAATGCTGTAGCCGCACTTGCGTCTATCGTCACACGTCTTCGTGCAATGACACGACAAATGTGACCGGCTATTTTCGCGTGCACTCCGGACTGCGTGTGCCTTAGCGCGCATAAAACTTCAGGACGATAGACGCAAGTGCGTCTCCAGCATAAGACACACGCAGTCCGGAATGTATGCGGAAATAGCCGATAATAGCTGCATCTGCATTTATCGTGTCAATGCACGAAGCTTTGTGAGGAAAGACGCAAGTGCGGCTCCAACATACTGACACAAGTGTCGTACAACGTAGTTCTCCTTATGCTGTAGCCGCACTGGCGTCTATCGTCACAAAGCTTCGTGCAATGACACGATAAATGCAGATGTGACCGGCTATTATTGGCTATTTTCGCATACATTCCGGACTGCGTGTGCCTTAGCCAGTGGCAGCGCTAGATCATAAATTAATGAGGGCAAAATACATTTTGTGAGGCCCTCTGCTCGCAACGCAAGTTTGAGGAATACCCAGGCGTGGCAGCAACGTGCAGCGGGGATTCCTCGCGAGCGATAGCTACGCAAGCACTTTTCGTCACGTTCATGGCTTTTGAGTAATACATAAATCTCCGTGACGCGAGGCCCATCTAACCGCGTGGCCGTGGGCTGTGACCCACGGCCACGCGGTTAGATGTCGGCCACGCCTTACGCCACCTCTGAGTGCTAAGTGTGAGTTTTTCTTTTCGCATTCGATCGTGAGCGCATTTCGAGTTTACTAGGAATTTGTATGTGATTTGTACAGCGCCACCTAGTGGTAAACTGGTTTTTTCACGTTTACCACTAGGTGGCGCTGTACAAATCACATACAAATTCCTAGTAAACTCCAAACGTGCTCACGATCGAATGCGAAAAGAAAAACTCACACTTAGCACTCTGGCCTTAGCGCGCATATAACTTAGGGACGATAGACGCAAATGCGGCTTCAGTATAAAGAAAATAGTATACAAATGTGTATATTAACATGTAGTTATGTTACATGAATACGTGTGTAATATTTATTTTTATTAAATTAAAAATGTATTTTTATTGAATATTAAATTAATTAAATAACAATAATCTATATCTATACATATAATAAAATCGTATGAAAGTCAAAACTGTAGATTGAATATTTTTTTTTAAAATACTTCTTAATAAGTCGAAGCCAAAAATATAGTTTTTAGAATTTCTGTCTGTTTGTTTGTCTGTATGTATGTCCGGGGTAAACTCAAAAAGTACTGCATGGATTTACTTCAAATTTTGTATGAATATTACTAATAGGTTGGGTCAATATATAGGCTACATATTATCACGCTATCACCTACGGGGGAGGGATAGTGCGGAGTAAACGAACTCCGCGCGGACGAAGTCGCGGGCAACAGCTAGTAATAAATATTCACGGGACAAATTACACTTGCTGATCTAACCTTAAAGTAAGCAAATTATTTGCTTGTCTCATGGGTTTTAGTCAACGATACTAATACATAGAAATACATACATAAATATTAGAATATATTTAATAAACACCCCACACCCGGAAATACAAATATATATGCTCATCACACAAATGCTTGTCCCCGTCGGGGATCAAACCCGAGCCTCGGCGATTGCGTAGTCAGGGTCGCTAACCACTCGACCAACGGGGCAGTCATATTATGTAAAAATATATTTTAGTTTCTGCAGTCCTCCGTAACGCAAACTTTGTGCCAAATTTCGTACTTCACCCTTTGCATAATAATTGTCTTAGAAAGGAGTACGAAGATTTTGTTTCACGTATTAATAGACATACGCTAAAATCGCAGGAGCTGAGAAAAAAGTTGCGTAAAATCGCTGGAGCGCTGGATTTAAAATATGAGTCATTTGCAATGAAACCACATCATAATATAATCAGAATATAATGACCCAATGTTGTGAAATTACCTATTAGTTATAATTGTAAATTAGCTTGCAATTGATGTACCTATGTGGTTGTACATAGGTACCTATGTTTTTTTAATATCATAAAATTGAACAAGCAGATGGGTCTCCCGATGGAAAGAGTCAACCATTACCTATAGACACCAAAGATGTTAATGGTGTGTTGCTATCTTGTGGCGAGGTCTAATGCCACATGCATAAGTTTACCGGCTACCTTACCCTACAAATCGGAACACGACAGTGATAAGCACCGACGCTATTGCAGAAGGAATAGGTAAGGCGGTGGTACCAGACCCGGGCGAGACAATGCAGAACTCTACCACTTAGTAGCCACGATGGTAGTGACTCGCATAGCCAATCGGTCGCCTTTTACGACTTGTCTGGTAGAACGGCAGTTGGTCTATTCTTAAAAGGAGCCCGGATCCAACACGTGGAAGCTATGTAGATATATTTCGTGATGGAAACTTGAAATCATGTAATGAAATTATTTGAATACTAGCTGTTGCCCACGACTTCGTACGTGCGGTCTTCGTTTACTCCGCACATCCTCCCCCTTAGGTGATAGCGTGATAATATGTAGCCTAAATGTTGACCCGACCTGTTGGTAATATTCATGCAAAATTTGAAGTAAATCCATTTAGTATTTTTGGAGATTACTCCGGACATCATACAGACAAATAGACAAACAGACATACAGACAAACAGACAAAAATTCTAAAAATTATATTTTTGGGTTCTATATCGATTGTAAATCACGCCCCAAATATTTATTAGAAAAAATATTCAATGTACAGTTTTGACTTCCCTACGATTTTATTATATGTATAGATTGTAGTTTTTCAACAAACCTCACAAGGAGGAGGTTCTCAAGTCGGCTGTATGTTTGTATTATTTTTTATAGATATTTTATATCTTCAGAACTAAATGTTTGTCACTTCAGAACTCGGCCATTTATGAACCGATATTGAAGATTCTTTTTTTGTTTGAGCGAGTATACACGCCGTGTGGTCTCATTTTAATTTGGTGAAGATCTGATGCAGGGTCCCGGAGATACGAAAAATGGGAAGTCAGTTGCTGCAGTTTTTTTTACTGTCGATAGGGAAGCGCTTGACCACGATCTCGCCTGATGGTAAACTAAGATACGGCCTAAGATGGAACGGGCTTCCCTAGAAGGTACCTGTTCACTCTTCTCTTGAAGATGCCCAGGTTGTACCCAAGAAGCTATGTAGATATATTTCAAAGAAATATATCTACATCATTGATATAAAAAGGGAAGATACGTTGCCTAGTCACAGCGTCTGGTCCTACAAAACTACAGTGGCAATTAGTGACAATCAATCACGCGCGGGACCTCATATCATACACTTATATTTTCCGACTGTTTTTACCATTAAACACGCATCAAAATACCTTCTTGTATATTCAGCCAGTGTTTTCATCACTCGAGGAAAAAAATTAGACACACAGGATTACTTTCCATTCGTAAGTACGTAGTCTGCTACGTTCGTCGCATTACGTTGCGTTTGACTGCCGAGCTTAGGTTTACCAGTTGCGATGTTAGAGCGTAACATATCTTCCCTTTTTATATCAATGATCTACATAGATATATTTCTTAGAGTACCCGAAGACTGGCGGCGCGCGGTCATCATGCCCTTGTACCTATAAAGGGTTCACGTATAGACTGCAATAGTAAAAGATTTAAAATTTTCTTTTTTTTTTGTTTAAATTTTTGTTGTTCTGCAGTTGTATTGAGTTAAAAATTATATTAAATGTTGAGTGTGTAGATAACTACTTACCCATGTATTTGTCTTTTTTAGGGTTCCGAAGTAAAGGAGGAACCCATATTGGTAGTTTCACTATGTCCGTCCGTCCGTCCGCACGATAGCTCAGAGATCCTTAGTACTAGAAAACTGTAATTTGGACTGAATATACATATCAGCCACGGCAACAAGTGTTAACATAAAATCTTAAAAAAATATTTTTTAGGGTAGCTCCTCTACATGTAAAGTGGGGATGTTATTTTTTCTTGTGCGCGTTATAATGTGGGGTATCGTTGGATAGGTTTTTAGAAAATATTTTAAGCTTGTGAAAGCAATTTTTCGCTCAAGCTCGCTTTCGCTCATTTGTGAAATATTACGCTTTAAAGAGTTAATTTTTGGTAGAGTAGAATAGAATAGAATAGAATAGAATATATTTTATTCAAAATAAGTATAACTTATACATTTTTTGAACGGGTCAAGTGTCTCCCCCTCTGCCAGCTAAACGGTTGGTTTTGGGGGTGGGAAAAAATTCACGATAGTAGTAAATACGTATATATTGAAGTTAAAAGGAAAACTATCATGGCTTGAAAGGCTTTACAAATTTTTGGGTAATAGTCAATCAACTTATAAAATGTACCAGTGGTGTGTGTGAACCTGTGGTGCGGATAGATATATCCGTCATTAATATGAAATAGGTTAAATGTTCATAGTATGAAACATTTAAAGCCCTCTTCTTAATCCGCATTATTGTGATGAGCAACTTCGGAACCCTACATTGAGCTTGGCCCGACACGCAATTTATTTTATTTCATTATTTCATAGGATAACAAACAACCAGATAGTTCTCCCAATGTAAAAAGAAATCATCTCCTATAGACACCAAAGATGTTAATCCGTAACGGGTTGGTAATGGCACGTGCATAAGTTTACCGGATACCTTACCCTCCAAACCAGAACAGACAGTGACAAGCGCTGACGTTATTGCAGGAGGAATAGGAGGTGGTACCAGACCCGGGGAAGCCGTTGCCGAACTCAACCACCTAGTAGTCACGATAATAGTGATAAGTTTTATATGTATATTATGTTTTGTAGGTTACATTTGGTTATATTTGACATAAAATATGGAAAAATCTGAGTCATGAGCAGTTGATCCCGATTGGTCATGATCCCAATTCGTCATCAAAATTTTCTTCCATATAACAGTTCCTAAGGGATTTCCAATATATAAATCAATTGCTGTTCGTTAGTCTCGCTAAAACTCGAGAACGGCTGAACCGATTTGGCTAATTTTAGTTTTAAATTAATTGTTGAAGTCCAGGGAAGGTTTAAAAGGTGAGCAAATATAGAAAAAAAGAGTAGGTAGTTAAAAAGGCAGAACAACGTTTGCCGGGTCAGCTAGTATTAATATTATATTCATCATATCAAATTACAGCTTTCTAGGTATTAAGGACCTCTGAGCCAAGGATTTATAACGTTATAATTTCGATATTTTTGCTGTTTCGTGATTGGTTCGCTGCGTTTCATGCTGTTTCATGATTGGTTCGCCAACTAACGCTAGAAGACAACGTCATAATATCATATACCATAACCAATCACAACGACGCAAATATATCGAAATTATAACGTTTTAAATCCTTGCTCTGAGCTATCGTGCGGACGGACGGACGTAGCGAAACTATAAGGGTTCCTAGTTTACTTCGGAACCCTAAAAAAGATGGACGAATGAAATTAACTACTATGTAGGTATAGTTAGTAGTTAGTAGTAGGTATAATTTTATCCAATCTTACGGAATATATGGAGATTGTTCGCCACCAATAAACAATGTTGGTCCATTATATTGTTTTCCAGACACTGTGTCCGTGGGAAACGAAGCTACATCTCCAAAATGACGGCTCAAAGCATCTAAATTGCACACCCATCCTATAGATTTGTTTGACTTAGTACCTAAATTCATGAGAATAAATCCAACAGAGGCATTGTCTATTACGTTGGCTGATATAAGTTTGTTCTTGACTTCGGTTCTTAACTGTGCTATGTTGGCATTTGGTTCGAAATTGATGGATTGCATTGCTTTTAATAAATCTGGGAAAAAGTTCCTAAGTGCACTTGCTGTGCTCATTGGAGATATGTCTACTACAACCAACCCTGATATTTTAGAAGGCTGAAAATAAATAAAAAATCCTTTAAGAATGGATGAAAAGTCATAGACTAATCTTGATTGATAGTTTTTTAAAAAAAGGAGGAAATTTTTAACAAAAGAAGGTTATTAATTAAACTTAATGTTTTTTTATGTTTGTTAGGTACCTCAGAACCAAGGATTTATAACGTTATAATATTGATAGATATGTTTGCGCAGTCGTGATTGGTTATGGTATAAGATATTATGACGTTGTCTTTTAGCGCTAGTTGGCGAACTAATCATGAAACAGCATGAAACGCGGCGAACCAATCACGAAACAGCAAACATATCGATATTATAACGTTTCATGCGTTTTAAATCCTTGCAGTCAGAACTCGGCAATTTATGAACTGATTTGGAAAATTCTTTTTTTCTTTAGAAGCGTATACTTTCCGTGTACCGTTTTAATTTGGTGAAGATGTGATGCAGGGTTTCGGAGATACAGGAAATGGGAAGTCCGTACCTGTAGTTTCATTGGGTTAAAAATTTATATTAAACTTTTCAAGTCTATCTTTCAAAATGAACTGAATTAACATGGGAAAATATTTCTGATGGCGACGTCGCGCAAGTCTGGATGACCAAGAGATCGGCGGATCTATGCGTTGGGGAGGGTCATTTTTAGCGTTGTGAAGTAAACTAGGAACTCTTATGGTTTCGCTATGTGCGTCCGCCCGTCCGTCTGCAGCTTAGCTCAGAGTGCTAAGTGTGAGTTTTCTTTTCGCATTCGATCGTGAGCGCGTTTGGAGTTTACTAGGAATTTGTATATGATTTGTACAGCGCCACCTAGTGGTAAACTGGTTTCTCACGTTTACCACTAGGTGGCGCTGTACAAATCACATACAAATTACTAGTAAACTCCAAACGCGCTCACGATCGAATGTGAAAAGAAAACTCACACTTAGCACTCTGAGCTAAGCTGCAGACGGACGGGCTTAGCACTCTGAGATCTAGTTCGCTCATTCTTTAAAGGAGCCCGGACCAATACTGGTTAAAAATAACTTCGATTAAGTTATTAGTTTGTGAAATATTAAGCTTTAACGTGCTAATTTTTGTTAGAGTCACGTGTCCCCCCCCCCCCCCTCAGCCAACTAAACGATTGGTTTTGGGGGTGGAAAAAAATTCACGGTAGAAGTAAATATAATAAAATTAAAAGGAAAGCTATCACCGCCTAGAAGACTGTACAAGTTTATGAGTAGTGTTTTCGCCGTGTTGGTCCCGGCCTCCTTTGAAGAACAGGCCAACTGCCGTTCTGCCAGGCAGGTCGTAAAAGGCGACCGATTGGCTATCGAGTCACTACCATCGACGTGGCTACTAGGTGGTAGAGTTCTGCATTGTCTCGCCCGGGTCTGGTACCACCGCCTTACCTATTCCTGACGCAATAGCGTCAGTGCTTGTCGCTGTCGTGTTCCGGTTTGGAGGGTAAGGTAGCCGGTAAATTTATGCATGTGGCATTAGACCTCGCCATAAGATAGCAACGCACCATTAACATCTTTGGTGTCTATAGGCGATGGTTGATTCTTTCCATCAGGAGACCCATCTGCTTGTTTGCTATCTTATGATATAAAATAATAAAAAAAAAATTAATAGTCCAACCAACTTATAAAATGTACTTGGAGCGGTGTTTATATGCGGCAAACCCGTGGTGCGGATATATTCGTCATTGATGTTAAATGATCATAGTGTGAAACAGTAACAGGCCTCTTCTTAGTCCGCATTATTGTAAGGACAA
The DNA here is from genome assembly GCA_036924255.1 of Apodemia mormo. Taxonomy (NCBI): domain Eukaryota; kingdom Metazoa; phylum Arthropoda; class Insecta; order Lepidoptera; family Riodinidae; genus Apodemia; species Apodemia mormo. The sequence goes on from JAUPFN010000052.1 coordinate 73,891, forward strand.
CTTTGGAACCATACATTGCGCGTGGCCCGCACCCGACACGCACTTTACCGATTTTTAATATTTGCTGTTGCCTGTTTGTTTGAAATTTACCTTCAACTTCGGTGAAAGTAATATAGTTATAAATTTATTTAGGTATAAATGTAATTTGAAATTTACTTGACCTCAGTAAGTGCTAAAACCATTCCAGTCCTTCCACCCATGCTGTGTCCAATTATAATTGCTTTCTTTATCGACAGCTTATTGATAAGTTGAGATACATCAGAAGCTAGTTCAGGATAGGTGTGGGAATCTGCATGAGGACTTTCTCCATGGTTTCGGGCATCCACGGCGACTACCGTTTTTCCTGATTGAGCCTTTATTCTTTTACACATACTCTCCCAATTTCTTTTTGATCCTAATAATCCATGGAGCACTAAAACTGTAGTTGCACTTCCTAGTTCCCCGTGTAATTTATACGCTAGATCAACGGCGGTTCGAATTCTTAGCGGACATCTTCCTAATTTGTGTATTTTACATAAAAGTAAAAAGTACATTGCAAAACGTATTATTTGATTTTAAATAAAAATTTGGATGAAAATGTCATTTTACTGTTATTAAACTTTCAATCAATAGAGTTTTAATGTTTGACATAATATTTTGCTTTGTCATTTTAAGGCATTTTTAAGGCAAAGGAATTAAGAAATATAAAGTACAACTACTACCCTTCAGCAAAAAATTAAAAAAAAAAGCGAAAGATTGGTCAAATTCTATTGTTCAAATATAATAATTTCTGAATCCCGACAGACTATTCAAAAGCGGCTTCTTACGGTACGTGACAGACGCGAACCAGCCTGCCATCGGACACGTGGAAGCGCAGACGTAGAGTTCGTAACGGTATGCCAAATACGCTAGATATTCAGTGATATTAATATCGATGGCGCAGATATTCAGGGTTGAAAGTTCGAATTAGTATTTTCTCATGTGTTGATTAAAATAATTAATCACCGTTTGCTATCTGTGCTTCCGAAAGCACGTTAAATCATTGGTCCTGGGTCTGATGATATACTTATGTTTATTTTTCAAATAAGGTTTTTCAATGTTATGTTTTTCACCCATTCGAGGGTGCCACCTGGGACGTGTCACTCCTCCCTGCCTCCTGACCTAGGAGTCACTTATTTTAACGATGCGGTGAAACTTCATCTAGTGTTTTACATTTTATATTGACAAAAGCTTTGAATCTCATAATTTACACCCGTCAATTACTAGCACGTATTATCTAATATTTACGCTCTGACACAAAAATTGCGTTGGGCAGGACATCTAGCAAGATACACGGACTAAAGATGGACATTAGAAATGAAAATGTGGAAAGAGCTAAATGGTAAAATGCCGTCCAAGGAACTGACTTTAAAGTTAAATTGTTAAAGGATATCAAAAGAGCACATGCCTCTTCTAGGAATGAGCCAAGAATAGACACGCGAAAGATGTTAATAATGCCTTATTATTCGTAAGTCAGGCATCATAGGATTCATAGGGCACATACGTGAATTTACCCTACCTTCTATTGATGTGTCATGTCCTTATATTAAGGAGGTGTCCGGACCATCCAGTCGGGGGCCCGGGCTCCTTTTTTTATATTATAAGATAGCAAACAAGCAGACGGGTCTCCTGATGGAAAGAGTCAACCATCGCCTATAGACACCAGATGTTAATGGTGCGTTGCTATCTTGTGGCGAGGTCTAATGCCACATGTATAAATTTATCGGCTACCTTACCCTCCAAACCGGAACACGATAGCGACAAGCACTGACGCTATTGCGGCAGGAATAGGTAAGGCGGTGGTACCAGACCCGGGCGAGACAATGCAGAACTCTACCACCTAGTAGCCACGATGGTAGTGACTCGATAGCCAATCGGTCGCCTTTTACGACCTGCCTGGCAGTTGGCCTATTCTTCAAAGAATGCCGGGACCGACACGGTGAACGTGTTCGTCCTCCCACTTGTTCATCCAGGCTCCTTTAAAAAATATATCAACTGCCGTCCTGCCAGGCAGGTCATAAGAGGCGACTGATTGGCCATACGTTTCACTACCATCGTAACTACTAGGTGGTAGGGCTCCGCAGCGTCTCGCCCGGGTATTTCGTACCATCGCCTTACCTATTCCTGCCGCAATAGCGTCAATGCTTGTCGTTGTCGTGTTCCGGTTTGGAGGGTAAGGCAGACGGTAGACATAGGCATGTGGCTTTGCCATTCCGTCACACGCATAGCAACGCTCCATTAACATCTTTGGTGTCCAAAAGCGATGGTTTCTCTTTCCATCAGGAGAGCCAGCTGCTTGTTTGCTATCTTATAATATAAAAAAGGTAGGTGGTGGCACCAAGTTGGACGGACAACTAGTAGTCATCACAGAACTCTTACTTGCTTTAACGAGCTGCCTGACTGCTACTAGATTTACTTGCCAAGGTATTTTATTATAACAGTATTGAAACGACTTTCTATATTTATAATGTTTTATATTCCAATTATACATTTCTTATGAACATAATTATGAGTTGTAGAAATGTGCTAGGGTCGTCAATATGGATGTTGTGACCTGTTTGAGGAATGTAGCTTATTACAGCCCTCGGGAACATCTCCCGGATACCAGGTAGGTCATCAGCTCTGAAACCAAATTTTAAGCGAGGTTGTTTGATTGATTGACAGTCATAGTCAGCATGAGCGCCGCCAGGAATATTTTCAGTGAGGTCTGCATCTACAGTCCATAGATTTCCAAACTTATTTCGTCCAACGCTCACTTTAAAAATCAGTGATTTTGTAGCCCCCCATTTTTTTTCACCTTAAAAACCTCAATAACATATTAGTCTCGCCTGGTGTTTAATTTAAACTATTATTCTAAACGAGACTTTTATTACCAGGGAGAGCAACAATAATGCAACTGTACAATATTAATAATCTTTTATTCAAAACAATAATCAATATTGAGCAATAATAATACAAATTTACACTATTAAGAGTAACTTTTGCCTATTCAAAATTAGTCAATAATCAGCATTTATGTGAAACTGCATTGTGTGCAACTAATTTTATGTGAAGGATGTTCCTGAAGATTTTTTAACGAGTTTAAATATCAGCACACCCAATCTTTTCTGGGCCCCTCTACGCCTTCAGCGTCCACATCAAAATGTTGCAATTAACGACGCCACTGCCATGGTAATCGTAATCAGCCAAGGGGCTGCGAATTTTTATCCAGGAGAAGGATAGCCGCAGCCATTTTTAAGATTACAATACATTTAGAGACATCTGCATCACCGGTTTGTGATCTTTCTCCCAATAAAAAAATAGATTTGCAAAAAATCCGTAATCTAATATAGTCTTATGGAATGAATATATGACAGTCAAAGAAAACTAAGCTTGACTGTAGAAAATATAAGGCGTTATGACAGGCCTATGTTAGACGTTCCAATGTTGTTTTGTGGTGACTTCAATTAAACACTGTCCAAAGCCCTACAAGGCACAAGGGTAGATGTAAAAGTCAACATGTTATCAAATTCACACTAAAAAGTTTCTTTTTTGATAAGAGTGCTTCACCGTCCAAAGTATTGCTGCATATGAGAAATGCTGTGGTCAAATACAAATAATTACTCAGCAGGGCTGGAAGTCGCGAACGAAGTCGTGGCTACAGCTAGTCTAATAATATAAAAGATGCATTCAAGATCCGCATTAAAAGTAACGGATACAGATCTCTCACCTGTCTCGGATATCAGAGGATACATACGGATATCCGGCGTATCACTAAAGAAAATTGGCAAGAGCCCTAAAGCTTCTACTCCATTCTCTTATTTGAATCGGGCCTCTTCTATGAAATTTGGCATGCTAAAAGTTTATGTCGTTAAGAAGTGGAGAAGATTTACATTTATTTATGATATGCGTTAAAAACATATTAAATTAATGAAAATAAACATTACACACATACATTCACTGGCACACATTACAATATACACATAATTATACCTGGAAGCTAAAGGATATTTTATTGTTAGTCTATGGTTGAATTTCGACCAGAGGGCGGAGGATCGCTAGTCTTGTTGATTGCTTCATTTTTCATTCTCCAATAATTATGTAAAAACTGTTTTTGTATCACTATTAAAATAATGTAATTTTGTTTAATTGCAAACATATCATGACTCAACACACATATACTAATAATTTAATAATGAGCTGTCTACTTTAATACGTGCCAGGTAAAAATTACTGAAATGTAAGGACTATTATTTTATTGTATACTAGCTGTTGCCCGCAACTTCGTCCGCGCTGACTTCGTTTACTCCGCACAGCTCCTACCCTGTAGGTGATAGCGTAATAATATGTAGCCTATATGTTGACCCGACCTATTAGTAATATTCATGCAAAATTTGAAGTAAATCCATGCAGTTCTTTTTGAGTTTACCCCGGACATACATTGACTTTCCTACGCTTTTATTATATGTATACTAGCTGTTACCAGCGACTTCGTTCGCGCGGACTTCGTTTACTCCGCACTGCTCCTCCCCCGTAGGCGATAGCGTGATAATATGTAGCCTATATGTTGACCCGACCTGTTAGTAATATTCATGCAAAATTTGAAGTAAATCCATGCCGTACTTTTTGAGTTTACCCCGGACATACATACAGACAAACATACAAACAGACAAACAGATAAACAGACAAACAGACAAACAAACAGACAAAAATTTAAAAACTATATTTTTGGCTTCGATATCGATTGCTGATCACACCACAAGTATTCTTTTAAAAAAATATTCAATGTACAGTTTTGACTTTCCTACGATTTTATTATATGTATAGATATACTAGTTGTTACCCGCAACTTCGTCCGCGCGGACTTCGTTTACTCCTCACAGCTCCTCCCCCGTAAGTGATAGCGTGATAATACGTAGCCTATATGTTGACCTGACCTGTTAGTAATATTCATGCAAAATTTGAAGTAAATCCATGCAGTAATTTTGAGTTTACCCCGGACATACATACAGACAAAAACAGACAAACAGACAAAATTCTAAAAACTATATTTTTGGCTTCGATAGCGATTGTAGATCACGCTCCAAGTATTCTTTTTAAAAAATATTCAATGTACAGTTTTGACCTTTCTACGATTTTATTATATGTATAGATAGATGTTTTATGGTTTTTGTTTTAATTTAGAGCCGGCTTAAATTCTGGCGTCCTTTGCTAGTCAGTAGGCGCCCCCATTATTATATGATAAGATTTACATTGATAAAAAAACTGGAGTTTTAATTCAAATACCCGGCACTGAATGAATTGACATCACGGTTGGCATTATATATATATATATATATATATATATATATATATATATATATATATATATATATATATATATATATATATATATATATATATAGGAATTTGTATGTGATTTGTACAGCGCCACCTAGCTTAGTCAGAGTCGCTAACCACTCGACCAACGGGGCGGTCAAATACTGCATGTACCGTAAAGGAGTACCAGTAGGCAGCAGTTATTTTATTTATAGCTATTTCAATATTAGCTGTACCCGCTTAGTCCTCAGAAGAGATCAGAAATAAACTTATGTTTCGATCCAGCACAGATATTTTCCAGTCACCCCATCTTGCAGAGTTTATCTTAAATGGTAGAATTCAGCAACGTCTGGCACAGCTCTCTTGCCACCTTATACACTGTGGTCCTAGGAACAAACTTTTTTTCATTAACAACATGCTGAAATTTTGTGAACAGCTTCGCTTTGACGAGACGGCCATATTTTCTATCTTCGAAAAATTTCGAATCGGGTAAATACTACTTTTTTTATATCATAAGATAGCAAACAAGCAGATGGGTCTCCTGATGGAAAGAGGCAACCATTACCTATAGACACCAAAGGTGTTAATGGTGCGTTGCTATCTTGTGGCGAGGTTTAATGCTACATGCATAAGTTTATCGGCTACCTTACCCTCCAAACCGAAACACGACAGTGGCAAGCATTGACGCTATTCCGGCAGGAATAGGTAAGGCGGTGGTACCGGACCCGGGCGAAACAATGCAGAATTCTACCACCTAATAGCCACAATGGTAGTGACTGGAATAGCCATTAGTCGCCTTTTACGGCCTGTCTGGCAAAACGACAGTTGGCCAATTCTTCAAAGGTAGCGAGACCAAAACGAGGTGAAAACTACTAGGAAAAGTTTCCAGTTTACGTGTAGGACAGTTACCCTTGAATTAAAATAGTATTTAACAACCTGTTGTGAGATAACAGGTTGTTTTTAAATTGACTAATACGAGTATCAATTTAAAAATCTCATAATTCCGACATCTTTAGAGTGGAGGACTCATAAGAAAAACTATCGAATGTGTAGGACATAAGTTTCTGCGTGTTTTATATAAAATAATTAAGCGATTAACTAATCATTTTTACTAAACAATATTTTTAATTCACCAAATTAATATGTTTGAAGCCCCTAACTTTACTAGTTACCCAATTCGGGATTTTTTGAAAAAATAAAAAAAAGATGGGAGACTCGTCAAAACGAAGCTATTTACAAAAAATCAGCTTGTATTAACCAAAATATAAAAAAAAGCTGGGACTACAGTCTATTATCATGCCTACCACAATAGCGTCATTGCTTTTAAAAAGTATCTTCACGCTCGTATCCCCGAAGGGGTGGGCAGAAGTACAACAAGTGCACTCACGATTAGCCGAAGATACTTGGTCCCACAAATGTGATAGGTGGCAAGCCTATCGCCAACCGAGCACTTTCCAATCCCGGGCAACTTTGTGTTTCTCAGAAAACTGAAAAAACACTTTTTTAATGTGCCCGATCCGGAATCGAACCCGGGACCTCATGTGGTCAACGCCAAACTTTACCACGTGTCATTGATTTTAAGTATTGTATATCGTTTTACAAAGGAAGGTGGCCGGTTAATTGATGTATGTGACATTTCGGATAGGCAATTTTTTGCCACTGGGAGCGCTATCTCCTTGTTTGCTATCTTAAGACATGTAAAAGTCTCAAATCAAAAATCAAAATATATTTATTCAGATAAATGGTGCACTACACTGAATTGTAAAATCACTAGAAACTATCTTATGATCTAACTTAACGTGTATCTGCCTGAACTAGGTTAACCTGTGTTTCAGGCGATAGGGGCTAGTGAAATACAATAACTTTAATAATCACTAATAAATAAATAATAAGTCTGACCAAAGCCTCTATCGAAGACTAGATTTTTTTTTAATTTGAAAATTTTTTTTGTTTTATATCATAAGATAGCAAACAAGCAGATGGGGCTCCTGATGGAAAGAGTCAACCATCGCCTATAGACATCAAGGATGTTAATGGTGCGTTGCTATCTCGTGGCGAGGTCTAATGCCACATGCATTTATTTGCAACTAAATAGGCCGGTACGCCCGGGGAGATACCACTCTCTCACTTGACACCGACGTAAAGTAGCAGCTCTGCTGCTGCGTTTCGTTCGTTTTGTGAGAGTCCCGGAGGCCTAACCCCCCCGCCCCCCCCACACACATTATGGATGCGCGATTTGAAAAAAATCTACCCCAGGGGGGTACCACTTGCGCCTGCAGTGGAGAATTCCCCCCTGGGCATCCGTGCTCTGGATTCAAGCCAGATCAGGGATGCTCAGGCTGCCCTGCGTATTCTGGGGGGGTGGGAGGGCAAAATTGCGCTCATAGACAAACCTGTCCGGGGCAAACAGAGCAAGAAGGCCATGGCACCCCCTACCATGCTTACTGTGGATTTCTGTAACATCAGGGGACTTCATTCCAACTTGAACGCCGTCCACTACCATCTCGAGACGGCGAAGCCAGCTTTGTTCTTCTTGACACAGATATCTTCTCCGGCTGATACTTACTACCTCTCCTTCCCGGGGTACAAACTGGAACATTCCTTTGTACCGCGGGCTGGTGTGTGCGCATACGTCAGAGAAGATATCTATTACCAGCGCCTCGGCAGGCTTGAAGGTCAGGACCTATCCATCCTCTGGTTACGCGTAGCTTGCGACGAACATCCACGCAGCTACGCGTGCCTATACAGGTTCCATAGCGGGAATGCTGAAGTTCACCGGCTCGTCGAGCACTTACAAATGGCTGTTAGAGCAGACCCCCTCCGCAGAGATCGTGATCTTGGGCGATTTTAATGCCCACCACGCCGAATGGCTATGTTCTCGCACCACCGATCATGCGGGGAAGTCTGTTCACGATTTTGCCTCGGCGTATGGTCTAACACAATTGGTAACCTCGCCTACGCGAATTCCCGATGTGGATGGCCATACGCCTTCACTGTTGTACCTCCTTCTAACCTCTCATCCAGATCGTTATCAGGTATCGGTGGACGCTCCACTTGGCGCGTCGGACCACGGCAGCCGGAGCAAAGTGCCGGTCATGCGCCTATCACGGCCTCCTTTTGCAGGTTGTCGCGTTTGGCAGATTCTCGAGCAGAGTCGATATAGGTCAGCAGATTGGAAGTGGTTGCGGTCTTTCTTTGCATCCTACCCATGGGGGCGGTTGTGCCTTTCACTGGATGATCTGAATTCTGTCGCTGACTCTGCCGCTGATGTGGTGCTTCAGGGCATGGAACTTTTCATTCCATCTTCTGCGGTACCCATCGGTGGCAAGTCTCAGCCTTGGTTTGGTCGCCACTGCAAAGCGGCTTTACGCTGAAAGCAGGAATGCTACCGAGCTTGGGCTGCTGCGTCGGTATCTCGTGATGTAAAAACTAGCGCATTACGAAAGGAGTACAACTCTTCCTTGAGGTTCTTCAAAAGAGCTATCGCCAAGGCAAAAGCGGAACCCATTGGCAGAATTGGTGAGAAATTAGTTCGCCTTCCTTCGGGCACTCGTGCGTTCTGGTCTCTCGCTAAGGCTGTCTTAAGGAATTTCTCCCAGCCTTCATTTCCATCCTTGTACAGAGACGATGACTCTTTGGCCCATACCACAAAGGAGAAAGCCTATCTTTTGGGCTCGTTCTTTGCGGCCAACTCGACTCTGGATGACCAAGAGAACGCACCGCCTACCATCCCGCAGTGTGATAGTTCTATGCCAGAACCACAGTTTCGGCAGTCATCTGTGCGTAAAGCACTACTTTCCTTGGACATCCACAAGTCGAGTGGGCCTGATGGCATCCCTCCAATTGTGCTTAAAGTATGTGCTCCAGAGTTGGCGCCAGTATTGACGCACCTATTCCCGCTTTCCTATTCACTCGGCGTGGTACCGAATTCATGGAAAACAGCTTTGGTGCATCCCACCACTAAAAAAGGAGATCGCTCTAATTCGTCAAATTATCGGCCAATAGCCATAACCTCCTTGTTCTCCAAAGTCATGGAGACACTTATAAACTGTCAGCTCCTGAAGTATTTAGAAGAGCACCAGCTGATTAGCGACCGTCAGTACGGTTTCCGTCGTGGTCGCTCAGCTGGTGATCTTCTAGTATACCTGACGCATCGCTGGGCGGAGGCAGTTGAGTCCAAGGGGGAGGCATTGGCAGTTAGTTTAGACATAGCGAAGGCCTTCGATCGGATATAGCATAAAGCGCTTCTCTCAAAGCTACCTTCCTATGGGCTTCCCGAGAAATTATGCAAGTGGATCACCAGATCACAATTCCATCATCGGACATCGCGTCAAGTTTTAAAGTTCCATCCTCACCACCTCGATGTCTGGAAATCCACAACCGTGCGCTTTTGTCGGCACTTTTGCCTCGCATAACTCCTTTGTGGAATCAATTACCCTCGGGGGTGTTTCCGAACAGATACGACTTAGGGACCTTCAAGAAACGAGCTTATTGATTCTTAAAAAGCCGGCAACGCAGATACAAGACCCCCGGTATTGCAGTTGTCACTGGGCGGCGCTGATCACTTACCATCAGGTGCACCACCTGCTCGTTTGCCCCCTCTTCTATAAAAAATGCATAAGTTTACCGGCTACCGTACCCTCCAAACCGGAACACGACAGTGACTAGCGCTCATGCTATTGCGGCAGGAATAGATAAGGCGGTGGTACCAGACCCGGGCGTGACAAAGCAGAACTCTACCACCTAGTAGCCGCGATGCTAGTGTCTCGCATAGCCAATCGGTCGCCTTTTACGACCTGCCTGGCAGAACGGCAGTTGTTCTATTCTACAAAGGAGCCCGGGACCAACACGGGGAGAACTTTGCCCATCTGAGTATTTTTAAATAAATGTAGTCTGTTGTTTACTAATAAATTGCAGTCTGTATGTAAATTAATTTTTAAATTCGGTCGAGTAATTTAGAGTTCATACATTTAATAGTAGAGCAAAGGTTAATATAGTTACAAACGTTATTTATGCGTATTTATTTGGAAATCAAGCTGACGCAATTTAATTTTAATGACATTTGGAATTTAGACCATCTAATTCTAAAAACTTAATACAGAATTTTTTTGACACAACTGGATTTACCAGCTACCTTGCCTATGGGCGACACATCGTGGTGGTAAAGTTCTGCATCGTCTCGTCCAGGTGTGGTACCACTGCCTTACCTATTAATGCCGCAGTAGTGTCAGTACTTGTCAGTATCATGTTACGGTTTGCAAAGTTAGGTAAGCGGTAAACTTATACATGTGGCATTAAGATTTAAGACCCCGCCACACGGATAGCAACGAACCATTGACATCTTGGTGTTTGTAGGCAATGATTTTCTTTGTTGTTTTTAAGGTTTTTCCAGTTTCCCAAGCACGGGGTGAGTGCTATAACACAAAAATAATTAGAAATACGAAAGTACTGATCAAAATTATAAATGTGAATTTCATCTGTAACGATGAACTCATTTAACTAGTTATACGTATGTATAGCTGGCGATCAGTATAATCGACGTAATCGATCATATAGCAAAGAAGAATTTCGCCGTCTCGAGCCTGTCGACACTAGCTCAGTTGAAGAGCGTCCCGGCTTTAGGGAGATGGTCGCGGGTTCAAATCCAACGTGTCGATATTTTTTTTTTGTTGTTTTTAAGGTTTTTCCAGTTTATAGAAAAACCTCATCTTCGATCTCATCAATTTTATTTGCTGGAAAATATTTAAATATTTTTAATAAGTCCTAAAAGTAACGTAAAAGTAACATTTTGAGCCGTGTAACATGGAAGTAACATGAGTAGGTCAAAAGTAACGCAAAATGTTACAAAAGTAACATTCTGGCAACGCTGCCTACCCGTGCACTCGAGACAACCATGTTACCACAGATTAAATAACAAACACTTAAATCCTGCGTAAGGGTAATTTTTTACCGTTGAGAGAACCATCTATTTGGTTTCAATTCTATGATATGCAAATTACACTCGTTACTTACGGAAGGTATTCTGAGTATTGACCACCTAGAAATAAACTGGGACCATAATATTTTTTCTTCAGCAAACTTTTCGGAAATGCGATGATATGTTCAAAGTATTTGATCAAAATATCCACATTACAAGCCCATCCAATAGATCCATCAGTTTTAAACTTTATATTCGAGAGTACAACTTTCATTAACTGATCATCGTTTATTTCCTTCTTTAGTATTTTTTTGGTTTCGAGTCTAGCAACACTCAATTTTTTTTGGTTTTTAAATTTTATTGTCTTCATAGTGGCTAAGATTTTTGGAAAAGTGTATTTTAAATGTGTGGCTGTGGTTATTGGTGAAACTTCTACTACCAAAAGTCCGGCGACTTTTTCAGGCTGTAAAAAATAGAAGTTCTTGAATTTTTATGAGTGAACCGGTCAGCTTGGATACTATAAAGATTGTCTTTGGTTCCTAGTGACTGAGAAATATCACTGAGACTTTGTGCGTTCTGTGAAAATGAAAAAACAAACATTAAACGGTCTAGAAATGTCCTGTGCATCGAATAGCACCTATATAAGCGTTCACTTTATTGTTGCGTGAATCCCACGGGAACAGTGCATTGTTACGGGATAAAAAGAAGCTTATGAGTTAAGTCTGTTACCTATAAGCACATACGGGAAACTGCAATAGCAGATTTCATCAAATTAGTTTTGCAGTTTCAGTGTAAAAAAATTGTCAAAGTACGTATCAGGCCACACGCAATGTAGGGTTTCAAAAATTGCCCATCACAATAAGACGAACTATACTATTTCCATTTCCTTATTTTCTCGATGATAGTTTTTATTAGTATTTGATAGTTGTAGCACCTGAAGGCAATAAGTTATCTTTATTAATATTATAAATATAAATGGGAAAGTTTGGATGTTTGGATGTATGGATGGATGGATGGATGTTTGTTACTCAATCACGCAAAAACTACTGAAAGGATTTAGACGAAACCAAGCGCACAGGTATATATATATATATATATATATATATATATATATATATATATATATATATATATATATATATATATATATATATATATATATATATATATATTTATTTTATGTTACTTGGTTATGCATACTGGCAAACGTGTCACCTGATGGTAAGTGGTCGACGTCACCAATGAACATAAACGAGTTTACCTGGAACTGGCCCAGGTACTTAACTCGTTTACGTGTTGCCTATTCTGAGACATTAGGTGTTAAGTCTTGCCCTTCTCTCCTAAACACAGCACAGCTGTTTCACGGGAGAAACAAGCAAGATCTTGGTACCTATGCAGCTGGGAGCGCGGCACAGCGCATCCCTCCTACAGGTACAAATTGGTCTAATAATCTATATTTGGTCGACAAGGTTTTTAGTTGACTGATTTTTAGGTCAAAATTTACTTGCTTCCTTTTAATATATTCACGTATTTTTTTTAATGCTTCGTGTTTCCGACAGAGAAAAAACCTAGGACGTAGTTATCTACCCTGATCTTACCGCGATTAGTTGATAGATAATTTTCCCGATATTTTGGCGCTATGATCAAGGGGGAGCTTGCAACAGCGCCGAAATATCAGGAAAATTATCCATCAACTAATCCCGTTAATTGTTAATAATTTGTTTGAAAAAAGCAGCGAAATCTTAAAAGTATACAAAACCAATCTAACCCTCATCTTAGTTATTTCTGTCAGTATATCAGAATGAACCTCAAGTTAGTTAATCTGGTTAAACTGCACGGGAATCACCACGTTACATTGAAGATGGGTGAACTTCTGAAAATTCTCGACGCTGCAAATGTTTATAGAACAATTTATCTTAAAATTTGATAAACCGTCTGGTTTTTGCTTTTGAATTATTCTTTCACGTACCGCCAATAATGAAACCGCCATAGCTGTTTTACCTCCCATTCCGTGACCAAATAAACTTGCTTCCTTTATGGATAGTTTATCAAACAGATACAAGATATCTGCTGCTAAATCCTCGTATTTGTGCGAATTTACATGAGGACTATCACCATGATTTCTCAGATCAACTGTTACTACTGGTCTTTTAGTCATATTTAATATAATCTTTCCTGTACTGTTCCATTTCAATTTATTATCCAGAAGTCCATGCAAAAGTAGGATTGGCGGCTCGTCCTCATCGATATTGTTATCACCAAATATTTTATATGATAATGTTATCGCAGTCCTAGTAGTGATTTTTTTCCAATCGGGAATAAGTTTTAAGCTAGATTTGTAACGCATTAATTTCATTTCTATTGAAGTAACATAGGAAACCAAAGAGTATACTATACTACGTAAGATAGGAAACGTCTTTTAAAAATGCCATTTTGACAGAATAACAAACAGTTCCGTAAAATTTTGTTGTACCTAATGTCACAACATGTCACCGTAAAATTGTAAGTACCATGGAACTATGTATATTATTATTCATCCGAGGTAAGTACCGTTTGCATACATATGGATCATGCGTTCTACATCTACCTTAGTAATATTATATTTTTTTTAACAATTATGTAGCTAAAACAACATTTTAGATCTCGAAAAGTGCGGAGAATGTCGTACTAAGAATCAAAATCATTGCAAAATATACAGCTTTAAAAAATCTATATACTGTCATTTTTAACAAACTAGATGATTGAATTAAAAAAAAACGATGTTTAGGAGTAATAACTGCTATAATTACTCCATTGAGCTAAAATACCTCGATTTAGCGAGAAGTTTCAGGGATAGCCTGCAGGGTCAACCGTTTTTTTTATAATAGAGGGGTCAAATGAACAGGGGATGCATCTGATGGTAAGTGATCACCGTCGCCCATTAACATCTGCAATATCAGGTTATCAGGGGTCTTGCAGCTGTGTTGCCGGCCTTTTAGAAATGAGTAAGCTCTTAAATATTTTTGTTTTTATAGCACTCACCCCGTGCTTGGGAAACTTGAAAAACTTTAAAAACAACAAAAAAAATTATCGACACGCTAGACTCGAACCCACGACCATCTCCCTCAAGCCGGGACGCTCTGCCACTGAGCTAGTGTCGACGGGCTCGATGTGGAGAAATTCTTCTTTGTTATATGATCGATTACGTCGATACGGCAGTAATTAATCCGAAAAACTCGTCGGAACACTCCCCATTATAAATGCGATAAAAGATGGAGAACGAACCTGCATTTCTGCATAACGCCAAAGAGTCAAGACGATTAGAAATAGCCGAATAGGTTTCCATATTTTTAATTGTGAAACAATACAAAGGTTTAATTTAAGAAAATCCAGACGTGCAGGTGAAACCATTTATTGCCCTCTCATTCGGACATCCGGACTATTAGGTATTTGGACGTTTGACTCAGCTCATCACTGAAAGTCCTAATTCGGAGTAAAGCGCCGGACATGCATTTACTAAAGCTTCCTTTTGCAGGCTGCTGTTGTGTTTGACTTTACAGACTAGTAGATTGGGATAAGACTAGGTCTCTAGATCTTACCTACTACGTGGGCAGTGGCAACTGAGTGCAAGGGTAAGACGTTGACACTTAATTTGGACATAGGGAGGTCTTAGATCTGGTATCATATGGCGCACAGCGTTTCCCACGATGCATACTTACTATGGGCTTCTCGAGACTTTTGTAACTGGATTACCAGCTTTTTGACTGATCAGAACATCAATGTGGTTGTTGAAAGTTCGTGCTTTGTGTATAACTTTATCAATGCTGGTATTTCCCTGGGCTGTGTTCTATAACCTAATTTGATTGTTCTGCATATTAATGACTTGTTGTAAATTAGTAAGATAAGGATAAAATAATTATTCCAAAGATGCTTAATGTAATGTACACAAAAAAATGTTATGAGATGTGTATAAAACTCTATAACAGAATACCCAAAGAAATAAGAGAGCTAAGATATACCTAATAACTTCAGGAAAAAATTACACACATATCTAGTAAAAAAAACATATTATAAGGTTAAAGATTGTTTCATAAATCAAGTGATTATATTAAATGTAGGCTACGTATTATCACGCTATCACCTACGGGGGAGGAGCTGTGCGGAGTAAACGAAGTCCGCGCGAACGAAGTCGCGGGCAACAGCTAGTATTAAATAAACTCAGACGAGTTAAGGCCTTACCCCTTTTCTCCTTCGATTAAATTCGGCTACATGGATTAGAATTACAGATCTCGATTAAAATATGATTTGGTACACTCGTAGTCTATGTTCAGTCACTAAATTCCATTCACATTTACTTTGAAATTTGAAAAGTCATCAGTACCAAATTGTTACGAGTAATGACTATTGTTTCGTAAACATTGATTTTCAAGTTAATTAATGTTAATTAACTGTGGTATAGGTACAACTTACAAATATGTTCTAAAATCAGAATATTCAATCACATCTAATAAAATAACGATTTAACATTGTGATTTCGACTTTGCCTGCTAAAATCATGAATCGTCATAATTAGCTTATTGCTTTTAGAGCAAATGAAGGGACGATTGAAATTGTATGTAAAATTCTTTTTTTAGTATTTTGTGGCGCCGTTGGTCCGTAACTGTGGCGCCGTTGGTCCGTACCGCTGAAGGACCATAGCGATGGAACCAGCGGGCCAGCTTCTTGTCAGGTGACGTCATAACTGTGGAGGTTGATGACGTCACACAAGGACAAATAAGGGGAAAGGAAGTGTACAAATCCACTAGTCTTGGGTAGTTCGCGAATGACCTAGGTGGGAAGAGCGCTCCTTTAGGTGAACTATGCGAACTAGTTCATTGAAAATCCCGCTCTTAGTTCTTTTTATATTTCTGTTAGCGTCCACTTTACTAGGCAGTGGCGCTATGTGACCAACTGAGTTATTTACTTTTACTATGCGCGCCTTGATATTTCGATAATCGATATCGATACTAAACAACGTCAAATCCCCATGGTTGAAATTTAATCAAATCATAACAAATAACAATCGTCAACTGAAGTATTGCTGGCTAATTAAATAGAATACTAATACCATTTATGTCCTTTTTTACGGTAAGTTTAATTAAAATTAAAAAAATTCTCTTCTATTCCCATTTATTGTTACAAATAATTGATTATTATTATTATATATCACGTTAATTAGCGACATTATAACCTATAAAGAACTCGGGTAAGACTTCATACATCGTTATTTTTAGTTAATACCTTAACGTTTAATATATTCCTAAAGATTCTATATCAACTCCTTAACTTATCCGCATTTAATAAATATTTTTTTATCTTGGGGAATAGTAGCTAAATAAAGTTGGAATTTAGATAAGGTTAACGTAAACAATAAGTTCTCTCCTTAGTAGTCTGTGGTTAGGTATTTATCTTGTCATTGGTTGTCTTCAGTATAACTGCTAATCTTAGAAATCTAAGTTAGATTGACAGACTTCTGAGCTAAGATTTTGCAAAAACACTTTATAGTTACTTAAAAGAACAAAAAATAAATTAGTATTAACTATTCTTTAATATAACAACAGGGAGAATTTTTATTTGATACTTATAATGAAAATTATGATATATAAACTTATTGCTGTTTTAATGAAAATGTAATTAAAGTTTTATAAAATGGTAACACTTAAATATGATGATAGAATTCAATCAAATTATAGTCTCAATTATTTTTAAATGATTGTACCTAGTGATATATTTTATTTAATTGATTTAAAAATCGTAGAAAATTATTTTAGTTTATCTAATATTCGTCACTCCAAAAGACACGCAAGGGTTGTACAAAATTAAAATGACCCGTGTTCTTTCAGTTGTACTACTTTCATTAGTTTAATTTATTCAAAAAATATGAAAACTTTTTTAGTTAGTTTTCTTTTATAATATTTTATTCCAATTTCCGTATCATCAAATAGTCATCAATACTTAGTTTCATAAAAAAATAATCAATGGTATTTTTACAAAGTAGAATCATTTTTTATTGAATGACATTATTTATTCAACTCATCTAAATTTTGATTATTTATTTATTGAATATTATATTTTCGCAAGAAAATTTCTTGTGCAAATTATGTTTTATTTTTATTAATATCTATAAATATAATCAAAGTTCTACTAATTAAAATTATAATTCAATTAATAAAATTTGTTTGTTTCAGATTGAGTAATAATGACATCAAGAAGAAAACACAGTTCTTTATGGATGCATTTCACTGAAGAAAAGGAGAGTAAAAAAGCCAAATGTAAATATTGTTCGTCGTATATTAGCTTTGCTGGTGGTTCAAATGGCAATCTTACCCGCCATATCAAAACAAAGCATCCTGCGATTTCTTTATTTCCGGAACGGCAAGATTTTATAAATTTATCTTATTCAGATCCTCATCAAACCAGTCAAACTGCATCAAGGAATGGTAATTCTCAATCCTTAGCAATTTCATCATCGTCATCGACATCAGCAGTATCATTGCTTCAAAACTCAATAACTAAATATGTTCATAAGACACCACCCATTCGAAAAGTTGAAGAAATTGACCGACAAGTTGTCAAGATGGTTGCTAAGGGGCATCATGCATTAAGAATAGTTGAAGAACCTGAAATGCGTAAACTAATTCAACTTGTTTCAAATTGTCCTGGGTATCAACTTCCCTCTAGAAAAACATTATCAACTAATTTAATATCTAATGTTCATCAAGAGCTACAAAGCGAGGCTCGAATAAAAATTAAAGCTGCAGTTGCACTATCTCTGACTACTGATAGTTGGACTTCTAGTAATAATGAAAGCTATATCGCTGTAACAGCCCATTTTATAGATGATGAAACCAAGCTTTGTTCTATATTACTCACCTGTGAATCATTTAGCGACAGACATACAAGCGAGAATTTATGTGATTTTTTGAGGAATGTTATGAAAGAGTGGGATATTTTACATAAAGTTACTGCTGTTGTTAGTGACAATGCATCGAACATTATAAATGCTGTTAAACTTGGACAGTGGCGATCAATTGGTTGCTTCGCTCATACTTTAAATCTTGTCGTCCAAAATGCTACTAAAGAAATATCTGATGTTTTAGTGCAAGTTAAAAGTATTGTTGAATACTTTAATCGAAGTACTCAAGGACAAAATAAATTAACCACCACACAAAAACAACTCAATTTACCCGTTCTAAAATTGAAGCAAGACGTCCCAACTCGCTGGAACTCTACTTATGACATGCTTCAGCGAATAATACAGGTGAAGGATGCTGTGATTACCACGATTGCTCTATTACGTCCCGATTTAAGTATAAAGCAAGAAGACTGGGAGGTCATAGAGGAAGTTTTACCTTTACTTAAGCCATTTTATGAAGTCACAATGGAAATAAGCGCCGAAAAAAATGTAACCTTATCTAAAGTTATAGTATTTAACAATCTGATTCAAAATTACTTAAGAAAACATTTTTCCCGGAATCAAAAAATTATTGCAGTGCAATTAGCCTTGAAAAGAAGTATGGAGACTCGATTTAAAGATTTAGAAAGTAATATTTTATATACTGAATGTACAATTTTGGATCCTAGATTTAAAGCAAGAGCATTAAGAAATCAAGAATGTCGTGAGCGCACAATCGAAGGTCTTAAAAATAAAGTCGGTAAAACACCATTACAGTTGTTGCAATTTAATAATCAAGAAAATTCTTCAAACGTAACAACTGCTCTTGTGCCGGTATCATCAATAGATGAAAATGGAAATAAAAAAGATTGTGTGAGCATATGGGATGAATATGATAATGAAATAAGTAAGATAACAAGACCTGAAAACAAAACTGCAGCTGGTATTCGTGAAGTTGATAAGTATTTGAATGAGGAGTACTTAGATCGTAAAATGGATCCTCTGCAGTGGTGGCACGAACGACGTCATACATACCCTCACTTATATGCATATATTCTAAAAAGATTTTGTATCGTCGCATCATCTGTGCCTTGTGAACGAGTTTTCTCAGGGGCAGGACAAATTATTACTCAACGTCGCAAATTGTTGAAACCGAATAAAGTTTCGACACTTTTATTTTTACATAGTAATATGTAAAAAATAGTCTTCAAAGTTCCTAAAGTGTAATGACTATCGTGAAATTTTCAATTTGATACTATGAACAAGTCAGGTTCTTATCTACTTATTAATATAAATGATTTTGTTCTCATATTTTATCATTATCATTTGTTTAACAGATCTTATGTGCCATAAATAGAAGTAAGAACTTTTATTGCAAAAACTCTCACTTTCTAAGTATTGTCATGTGATTACGTATTATAATAGGAACGAGACTGATTGTTGACTAATTATTAACATAAATTATTTTATCTTCTCATTTTTATTTAAGAAAAAGATTTTATGTGCCATAAAAAATGCTAACTTTAATTGTATTTTTCTAGTATTGTAATATTTTTTTTTTATTTTGATTACCTATTATACTAGGAATGAGACTAGTTGTTGACTAATTATTAATATAAATAATTATTGATAAAATAAAATAAAATTATAATTTTATTTTTCGTTTTTATTTCGATAAAAGATTTTATGTGCCATAACAAAAAGTAAACTTTAATTGTAAAAATGCATACTTTTTAAGTATTCTAATATAATTACACATTATACTAGGAACTAGCCTAGCTGTTGACTAATCATTAATATAAATTATTTTATTTTTCATTTAAATTAATTTTTGAATTTATTGTTATTTAAAAAATACAAAGTATTACATGAAAATTATTAAATTTTCATGTAATACTTTGTATTTTTTAAATAACAATAAACAAAACTTACAATAATCATAACTATATTTTTTTCTTTATTTATTGTTCTTACTAAATTATTTCAAAAAAAGAACTAAAGAACTAATAGAACGAACTAGTTCATCCTTGGATTTTGAACTAAATTGAGCGCTCTCTGTAGTGACCGATTAGGCCCAAGCCTAAAATCCACTATAAACTATGGGAACTCCCTCTGGTGTCTAAATGAAACAACCAGTGTAGTGGAACGTGAGAAAAACGCTTTAATCAATGAACACCTATTTGACATATGTAATTCAATATTGCAACACGATAGCGCGACGTAATAAGCTTCAACGCCATCTATGTTGCCGTGGAGTTAACTTTCTTACATTGTTATAACGTTTTACGAGGCTATTGTATACATTATTTTATTTATTTATTTATTACATTTATGGCATTATACATACCGCCCACCATAAGGATATTTTGTCCTTATAAAGTACCGCCCACCATGGGTACCTTGAAACTATTAGTAGACAAAAAAACGACAGTTATTGTTATTAATACTAATTTGATAATTTTTTAATAACAACAATGTGTGTCATTAATACTAATTTGATAATTTTTTAACGATATACATTTCAAATTATATTTACACAATATCACTTGGTAATTGGCAGAATACACAACTTTGACGTAGGTCGCTTGAACACAGTATTTTTGTTAGTTTTGATTGTAACCACCCGAATAATCTTGTCCAAGCCAGGATGAATATCCATTATTTTGCCATACAAACACCTGCACGGAGGCAGACCATCTTCTTTAACAACTACAATGTCACCGATACGAGGCTGTGATGATTGAGTTGACCATCGATATCTATGAAGGAATTTGGTAAGATATTCCTGAGACCATTTCCGCCAAAAGCATTGTAGCATACGTTGGGTGTATTGCCACCTCCGAAGAGAAGTAACGTTTTCATGTTCGTAGTTATAGTCGGGTGGTATGACCAAAGGTTCACCAACGAGAAAATGGGCTGGAGTAAGTATCTCAATTTCAGGATCATTGGGGATAAATGATAATGGCCTTGAATTCAAACAGGCCTCTATTTGTATTAAAACCGTGGATATCTCCTCAAAGGTGAGAGTAGAATCGCCAATTACTCTGCGCAAATGAAATTTTACTGATTTCACCCCTGCTTCCCACAATCCGCCGAAGTTAGGGGAATGGGGGGGAATGAAATGCCACTTTGTTCCATTTGTGGCTAAAGATTCAGCTACCTCTGTGGAAATCGCTGCTGATTCTGAAGCAAACATTTTTTTCAATTCTGCAGCTGCACCTGTGAAACTGGTTCCATTGTCGCTCCAGATTTCTTGACAAGGGCCTCTGCGTCCAACAAACCTTTTAAAGGCTTGAAGAAAGGCTTGAGCGGTAAGGTCACTAACAACTTCCAAGTGTATGGCTCTTGTGGACATGCAAACGAATAAACATATGTAGCCCTTGTAGGCGTGATGTCCACGGCCCTTGGAAGTTCTTATTTGAATAGGCCCAGCGTAATCTAAACCGCTGCGCTTAAATGGACGACAAGGTATTGCTCTAACTGATGGAAGCTGACCCATTAGTTGGGTTTTAGTTACCGCTGCATTTTTTACACAGGTGACACAACTCCGTGTGGTCGCCTTGATCAGCTGCTTCGCACCTAAAATCCAGTATTTGGACTGCAAATATGCTAACATCAATTGATGTCTCCCGTGAAGTGTGCTCTTGTGAGCATTTTCAATAATTAACTTCGACAAATTTGATGTCTTTGGCAAAAGAATCGGATGTTTTCTATCCATGCTTAAATTTGATTGCTCCAGTCTGCCACCAACGCGCAAAACCTGTTTCTCATCAAGGTAAGGGTTTAATGCATAAAGTTTACTTTGTTTGTTAATATTTTTGTTTTGACGAATTGCAGATAATTCATCTTTGAAGTGTTCCTGCTGAACAAAACGAATACACACTTCTAGTGCTTCAGCTAATTCATCACTGGAGAGGTAAAGTGTCAGAATATTTGTAGCTAGTTTGGCGCAAGCTATAAAACGACGACAGCGAGCAATCACTCGTGTTAATCTCGTAAGAGATGAAAACCGGTCTATGAAGAAGGTTTCAAGTATAGCACAATGCACCTTTACTGCCTCTAAATCTGTAGTTACGTCTTTTGGCTTTGAATATTTTATAACCTTTTCAGTAAGGAAATCTGGCCCATTTAGCCACAATTTATTGCTTATCAATTCCACAGTGTTAAGACCTCTAGATGCACAGTCTGCTGGATTTTGTTTGGATGTTACGTGTGCCCATTGATGAGCATCTAACGAGCACAAAATCTCTGAAGTACGATTGGCAATGAACAACTTCCACCTGCTTGGATGGCTATTAAGCCACGCAAGAACTACTGTTGAGTCAGTCCAGGCGTGCAGACGTGGTTTTGAAATGTTCATGACCTTGGCCACCTCTAAAATTAAACGAGTTAGCAGAACTGCGCCACACAACTCGAGTCTCGGTATCGACACTTGTTTGACCGGAGCCACTTTAGTTCTTGCAGTTACCAATGCAGTGTGAATAATTCCATCGGAGTTAACTATACGAACATAAACAACTGCGGAGTAGGCCACCTTGGATGCATCAGAAAATCCATGTAACTCAATGCAAGTATCAGTTGACTTGATACCGAGCCATCGAGGTAAGCGAAATTTTGTTAAAGCCATTAACTCTTCGCGGTAAGTAGTCCATTCTTTTAATAAATTTGTAGGTACAGTATCGTCCCAAGTTAATCCAGTGAGCCACAGCTTCTGAATCATAGTTTTTGCTATAATAATGCTTGGCGCCAGCCAACCCAGTGGGTCATATAAACGGGCAACATCAGCTAATATTTTTCTTTTTGTTACAGGTTGCTGCAACGCTGGGAGATTCACCGAGTATCTGAAGGTATCACTGCTGCGATCCCAGGTAAGTCCTAATATTTTTAAGATATTATCTACCTTTATATGCATGCCATCAATCATTGCATTACTCTCATTTTCTGCTTTAATGCTTTCCACCAATGACTTGCTATTGCTTGACCACTTATGTAGTTTAAAACCACCCTTGTTTAACATATTATTCATTTCCTTATATAATTTAAACCCTTGTTCGACGGATTCACATCCCGTGAGCAGGTCATCTACATAAAAGTCATTTAATGCTACTTTTGCTGCTAGAGAAAACTTAATACCTTCATCTATCGCTACCTGCTGAAGAGCCTTAATTGCAAGGTAAGGCGCAGAGGCAGTACCTAATGTCACAGTAAGAAGTCTGAAAATTTTATCAACACCTTCTTTATCTTTCCAGATTATTCGCTGAAAATCAACATCTTGGTGAGCAACTTTAACCATTCTGTACATTTTCTCTATGTCTGCTATGAGGCAAATCGGATGAACCCGCCAACGCATCATGATGTGCCGCAGATCAGGTTGTAAACTTGGACCTACCAATAAGCAATCGTTTAATGAAATGCCATTTTTACCCTTTGCCGAAGCGTCGAATACTACCCTGAGCTTAGTCGTGTCCTTGTCCTCACGCGTCACTGCTTGATGAGGTAAGTACACTGCATCAGACATGTTTTCTTCCGAAGTTGGTACTTGCTCCATATGACCAAGCTGTAAGTACTCGTTCATCACTCTTTCATATCTATTATTAAATTCTATATTTCCCCTTAATTTTAATTTTAATTTTTGCCATCTTCTTTCAGCTACTTCCTTGGATGAACTGCGCTTGCACGCTGGATTGTCCGTCTTAAATGGTAAACGAACTATATACTTACCGTCTTCATCTCTTTCAGTGGTACGAGCAAACAGTTCCTCACAAAATTGTTCTTCTTGTGTCATCTTTTGCTGTTTTGTAAGTTCTAAATCGGATTCAAGCTCCCAAAAACGTTTCAATAATTCATTGTCGTCTGTTCGGCAATGAAAAGTTTTTTGTTCGTTAAATTCTTTCTCTCTAGGTGATGTATTTACCTCACCGGAGACTATCCATCCAAAAGATGTACATTGAACTACCGGTGAACCCAAAGGACCCTTTTTGATACCTTCCTGAATTATCTTGTCGTAGACCTCAGCGCCTAGCAAAACATCAATTTTATTAGGCGTGTGATAATTCGGATCTGCTAACTCTATATCAAGAGTTTCAAGCCATTCCAATGCATCTAGTTTCTTAGTGGGTAAAAGACTAGTGATTGTTTTTAATACATAAGCTTTCACAGTGATATTATAACTTGGATCGACCATTGATTTGAGGTTTATGAAAACCATTGTTTTTGGCGATAAGTTACTGTCTCCCCCTAAAACTGAAACATGTTCCCTTATAGGAAATTTCCTTAGTCCTAAGTATTGGACTACTGATTCAGTCACAAAGGACGTCTGCGATCCTTGATCTACCAGCGCCCTGATAATAAAATGCTGCCCAGTTCTTGAAGCGGCTTTAACCAATGCAGTAGCTAGTAACACTTGCTTACGAACACGTCCTATTGAAAATAATGTGGCCAAGGGGGTGGGATTTTCCGTTTCGTGCGTTAGATCCTTAGAGTCAGAACCCATCAATCGACTATTGCTTTTATTGTCGTTATAGGATACAGCGTTCTTATTAATCTTTGCTATAGCGTTGGTCTCAGAAGTACCTGTATTACGCGGATGTAATAACGAGTGATGATGTCGTTTGCATATGCGACACGTATTTGAATTTTGACAGGATTTAGCAGAGTGATTATTTCCTAAACAATTAAAACAAATATTGTTAGCTTGAACAAAATTGCGTCGGGCGTCTACACTTTCACCAGAAAAACGTTCACAATTAATGATCCTATGATTCTCATCACAAAATGGGCATTGAACTTTATAAGATGAAGCATGGAATGTCTTAATTTTATTTACATTATTATTACTAGTATTTTGCAAGTTTTTATTTCCAGGTGTTGTTTTAGTATCTAAAAACTCTAAGGCTCTGTACCGATTTAATTCTTCAGATTGGTAATTCTTCAGAAGAATTATTATTCGTTACGGAAAACTCCCACTGTTTCCTTGACTCCGCGTCTAGTTTTAAGGTAATTATGTGAATTATAATAATATCCCACGTGCTGACGTCTATGCCTAAGTTTTTTAATGAACTCAGACAATCGTTTGTTGTGTCAATGAGATTTTTCAACCCAATCGCTGACTCAGAAGTTATGTTTCTTTGACTCAATAAACGTTTTAAAATAAAGTATGACAAGTATTTTTTATTATTGTATCTAGAATTAAGCAACGACCATCATCTTTCTAGTGTTTCGATTCTAGTCTCTATATATTGTTGAGTTATACGCTCCTTTGGAGACTTTCTATAATTCCTTTTTGCCTTTGCCATTCGGTCATAAAGGCTCATTTGAAGTTTAATTAAATTTTCCATTTTTAGTTTAATATAAGACACTCAAGAAAAATATAATAAACGAATAAGTCTAAAATATAATTTAAGGCTTAAAAATAAATTACAAATATATTCTACTTAAGTTAACTATTACAACCCTACTAACATTTTGTGTGTACAAACAGTTGTGTGTTTTTTGCTCCACGCTTACAAAAAATTGCCACTTGCCAACATCAAGGTAAGAATGAAGTTATCTTTTTATTTTATTGTATTTATGCTTATTATATTCCTAGATTCATTTACTAACATGTCCAATTAGTTGAATTGTGATTGAAAATAGAATTACTTATTTATGTTATTACTTTTCAAAATGGTAGTCTGCGGCTAATGGTAGCCTAGCTTGGCTCTCATTAGCCGACATAGCTCCCATTACCCCATTTAGTTATTTTAGAGACATAAAGTACGAAACTTTTACTTTAGATGCCACGTAAAAGAAATCGGACAACCAAAAAAGCTTATTGGACGGAGGATTTATTAGATATTGCGGCATCTGTTCTGAAAAGAGGAGGAGGAGTACAAAGTATCTCAGCAAACTGGTATTCCTTACAGCACTTTAAAGAAGAGATACAATTTAGCGAAAGCTGGTGATAGTAGCTACAAAAATTTGCCTAAGCTGGGAAAACGTACTGAAATACTGAGTAACCATCTTTGGACTATGTCAAATAAATTTTATGGTTTGACAAGAGAACAGTTTCGCAAAGTATGTTACAGGGTAGCTAAACAACTTGTTATTGAGAAACGATTTAACCAAGTCAATCAAACTGCAGGAATGGATTGGCTAGCGGGATTTTGCAGTATCATCCAGATTTGAGTATAAGAAAGCATAAGGGAAAATGTACTAAAGGCAAATGTATTAAAAAGAAACATACCAAGATTAGAAATTAGAAATAAGAAGACTACAGCCAGAAACACAAGGATCAGAAACACAACAAAATATTTATTTAAAGATGAAAATTCATCTACTGATGAAGATGAAGTAGACGAAAAAGCTATCTGCGATATTGAATCGGAATATTACAAAAAGGATAATTTATGTGCAATAGGATAATAAGGAAAGGATAATTTATGTGTATTCTGACAGTGACAGTCCAGCTTCTTATATTTGTGCATTCTGTTTGGATCCGTAAAGTCTGGATCTTTTGTTTTTTATTATTTATTTCATATATATTTCTCCGTTTTGTTTGAAACAATATTTTTTAATCTGAGTTACAAATAGGTTATTGTATTAATAATTATAATAACTAAGATCTCATTTAAAGTACGTTTTGTTATTTGTTTGGTTTAAGAGTAATGATAATGGTTCTCATTTCCCGTATGAGCATTACATCGGCTCTCATTATCCGCAATAGGGTAATAGGAGCGATTGACTTTTTTGTAAAACTGTAATTGTACCTTAATACATGCCAATAGTTCATTAAACTGTGATTAAAAGTATTCTTTAATAATTAAGGGAAGAATAAATAATAAAAAAAAATTAAAAAATTGATAAACTTCGTTTTTATCAAAACTTTCCCTTAGTAGGCTCTCATTGCCCTGTTCTCCCCTATCCCCTGTTTCTAGAGATAACCTGGACCGACAGGTTTACGTGTTCATCCGAGGCATGGAGGTATAGATAATGGGCTTTGGTAAGAATCCAATAAACACCTATAAAAACCCAAAAAATGGGTGTTTACTTAATTAGTGAAAATACGTGATTACATAATATTAAAAACATTATTTTTTTATTTTAATGATCAATTCTAAATAGATGCACGTAACAATAAGAAAACGTTACTTAATTGCTTGCAAAAGTAACAATATCTATCTATATATATAATAAAATCGTAGGAATCGTCAGACTAATAGTCTGAAATTATCATACAAATATGAAGTTTCTTGTACAAACAACAAAATATTAATATTTAAAAAGGTGTAACTTTTGGAAACAAGAAAAAAAATTCCTACATCGAATGAGTTCAAATTTTCAGAAAGTCTAAATTGAGTAGAGTCCAATAAAATGTCACCTATCAAAACGAGGTTTCGATAGGTCAAGCCGTTCAAAAGTAGTGTGATCGGAAATAAAGGACATATCTATCAAATATCTATGTAGTCTTTTTGATTTTTGATGTGGCAAATCTCAATTAGGCATATTTTTAGGGAACAGTCGAAGTTTAATCAAAATCGGTTTAATGGTTTTTGAGTATAACTGGCAGAAATTGAATTCCGCTTAGCACCGACACCACGTTAGTAAGGTATTAATTAGTATAGACGTTTTGCTTACTCTTCCAACCCCGTGAGGGTACGGCCTGATCATGATAAAACGTCCAACTATACATGTATGTTCATCAATACAACTACTAACTAGGTGACACCAATACACACCTATCTAAAAAAATGATGTGGTGTCGCGGGACACCAAGTAGGAACGAACTTCCTTCGGCTAAACGGCACTACTCGCTTGTGTACGCGACTGTCGCGCCTGCGCACGTCTCATTTAACGCTTTTATTCCACGCATTTTTCTTACGGTTTTACTATCACATTTTTTTCAGTTCGATCGCAGCAAAATCCCTATCCCCTCCAAGCCTGCCGTAAGGAACTTCGTTCCAATAACAAAAAAAACAAAACAAACAAAAAAAAGAGAAAATTTCGTAAATTAATTTTGTTGACTGTATATTGCAATTAAACTTATTGCATTTACAAATCTGTCATATGAAACAAGATATTAAAATACGTAACGTAATGTTTTTTAAATAGGGATCCCTAATGAAGTGGAGGTATTTAAATGAGGTTACAGTTGAATATAAGAAATTACAGAATGCTTAATACAATGCAATTCGTTGATTGTAAATGAACCCAAAATTACGCACAATCACGGCGGGTCAGTCAGCTTATCGAGTCACTGTCGGAGAGACGGTTGCTACAACATAAGGATTTTAAACTTTGATATTCTGACAGGTATTGTTTGATATTAAATTTATATTTTATTTTTATTAATATTAATTTGTTAGGCTTGTGTTATTATTCACCTTTACTGACATAATATGTGAGGGACGAATACGGATTTCCGCTATTTTTATTAATATTTTTTTTCTGTTATAATAAGTGTATTGTTTAATTTCCACAAAAGAAAAAGTGAAAAATAATGTCAAAAGAAAATATATAAATAAACAGTTTTTATTTTTCGATCAATTTATCACGTCAAATAAACAGTAGCCCGAGTCCAGACCGCTGCGTTATTAACGTTTTTTTTTCAATTCACGGAAACAAAGGCATTTTCCAAAATAAAACAGTAACTTAATTAAATAAAACTTAATTCAACAAGACATAGAATTCTTCGGGGTCTTAAGGTTTAGTCTATTTAGCTCAAATCTTGAAGTTCTGGATAGGATTCCCGGATTGACTATAATTTTTATTGACGTTTTTTAGTATTATTCCAAAAAATCAAAGTTTCCGTAACAAATAGGGGTGTATTAACACCACTATTTTTTAAAATCATAGTACAAGAAACAAGCAGATTGCTCTCCGGATAGAAAGATAAACCAACCCATATAGACACAAAAATATTAATAGTGCGTTGGTATCCGAATGGCGGGATAGTAATGCCATATGCATAAGTTTGTCGACTACCTTACAGTGGTCGTCAGTGACAAGCAATGATGCTATTGCGGCAGGAATAGGGAAGGCGATGGTAGGTACCAGACCCCGGCGAGACTTTGCAGAATTCTACCACCTAGTAGTCACAATGGTAGTTACACGTATATCCAATCGTTCTACCTTTACGAACTGCCTGGCAGATTGACAGATGGTCTGCTCTTCAAAGGAGTCCGAACCAACACGGGGAAAAAGAAAAAAATAATACCTCGGATAAGAACATGAATCTGTTGGTCCCGATTTCGTAAGAATCGTCGACAGAATGCACAGGGGCGGATTTAAGTTTGGTGCCGCCCTAGGCCCCGATTGACAGGCTGCTTTTTAACATTTATAATGGAGCGCCTGGGGGTTTTCACCTCGGATTAGAGTTATAGTGAATGAATTAATATGATCGATGTGGGATATTGTTTTTTAAACTATAAATTGTATATTATTTTTGTGTTATAGCACTCACCCCGTGCTTGGGAATCTGGAAAAACCTTAAAAACAGCAAAGAAAAATATCGACATGCGGGATTTGAACCTGCGACCATTTCCCTAAAGCCGGGATTTCTATAAATTGTATAATTGTAAACCCAAAATTTTTTTGTGCACTCCATTGTTTCATTGTTTAAACAAATTATTATGAAAAATTAATGGTTGACCATATATTTTCATTTTAAACAGTAATTATTTTTAAATTTATATGTTAAATCTTACCTGAGTAGACATACAGGAACATTTTTCAAAGATACCTGTGTATACAAATAGCAATAGGGATCTCGAACAGGTAGAAAAACGTGGAGGGGAGAGCGGAGCGACAGCTGCTATGTACAATGGAATTTCTCGGCTAGTTTAGTTGCAAGTAACACGTGTTCTGTGAACATTGTGCTTCTATAACAGTGAAAATTTGGTTTTTTAGTGAAAAATTTTTGTATATTTTTGTACTGGAAGGTGTATTGAAGATGTTTTTATATTGAACTAGCTGACCCGCGCAGCTTCGCCCGCAGGTATATTAATAAGTCGTCCAAATAGCTTTTAATAAAAATTTCATCCCCTATTTTTTTTTCTATTTCAGCCCTCCAGGGACTGATTTTTGAAAAAAAAATAGCCTATGTTTGACTCCGGATCTTCAACTATACCCATGCCAAATTTCATGAAAATCGGTCCAGGGGTTTAGCCGTGAAAGCGTAACAGACAGACAGACATTCGCATTTATAATATTAGTATGGAATGATTTATCAATTGTTTTTTTATCACACATCAAAGTTCTACGTACGCAACGAAAATAGAATTAAGTCGAAAAGATTTTAGAACGATGATTTTTTATGATTTTAAAAGTTCTCTTTCTCCGCAAGACTGTGCTGCTCGTCTTCAAAATGCTTTTCGGAGAGAAGCACTTGTTTGAGCACCGTGAGGCGATGGTTTGCTGAATTTAAGAGAGGTCTAGTTTCTTTACATGACGAATTTCGTGAAGGGCGGCCTTCAACTACCGTCAACGAAAATAATGTGGCTACCGTTAAGCGGTTAATTGAAGAAAACCCCCGGATTACCTATGTGACAATTCGAGGACTATTGGGGATTGGTATGAGCTAAATTCAGAAAATTTTACACGAATAATTAAAAGTTCGGAAACTTTGTTGTCGTTGGATCCCTCATGAACTGACAGCGGAGCAAAAGCAGGCTCACGTGGAATGGTGCTCACAGATGCTACTAAAGTACGACCACGGACATTCTAATGCTGTTTATAATATTGTCACAAGAGACGAAACGTGGATTTATTGTTTTGAACCCGAAAAAAAAGCAATCTTGTGATTGGGTGTTTGAAAATGAAAACAGGTCAACAAAAGTGAGACAGGCGAGAAACTTTGGTAAAAAAATGATCGCGTTTTTTTCTCAGCTACGGGTTCCATCTGTAAAATTCTACTTGAAAATCAAAAGAGTGTTAATGCCGAGTGGTATTCTACAATTTGTTTACCCAGGGTGTTAGAAAAAGTTCGCGAAAGACGACCCAAAAGCCGCATTTTCCTACACCAGAACAACGCTTCTTCAAAAAAAGTCATTTTTAGCTTCCGAAAAAGTACATCTCGTCACTCATCCTGCGCATAGCCCTGACCTAGCACCCTGTGATTTCTGTATTTCCCCAAAATCAATGATTTGATGAGAGGTTTTACTTTTACCAACTCCGAAGAGGCAGTGTTTGCGTTCAATCAGCACGTAGAAAACATGCCTTCAGATCTGTGGTCCTCCTGTTTTAAAAAATGGTTCGATCGCATGAAAAAATATTTGAAATGTAAAGGAGATTATTTTGAAAAGCAATAAACATAATATTTTGGTTATAACATGTTGTTTTTTTAAGTAACGCAAAACTTATAGTGTGACCTACGTATACTCCTGGGTTCATCTTCCGAAACAAAAGGTGAAATTATAAAAATTAGTAGAGGAGTAACCTCTTATTATTAATAATAATAAGAGAAAATATTTGATGTAGACAACAATATAATATATTTAAATAAACAGATTTTGTACTAATAATTTTTTTTTCTTTTCATTAGTCGTAATTAATTATCTTATTTTTTTAAATGTACACAATAGAGTACGTTTCATTTATAATTAAACTGGCCGATAAATTCCATTGTACATAGCAGCTGTCGCTCCGCTCTCCCCTCCACGTTTTTCTACCTGTTCGAGATCCCTATTGCTATTTTTATACACAGGTATCTTTAAAAAATGTTCCTATATGTATGTCTACTCAGATAAGATTTAACATATAAATAAAAAGAAATCTGTTTAAAGTGAAAATATATGGTCAAACATTAATTTTTCGTAATAATTTGTTTAAACAATGAAACAATGGAGTGCACAAAAAAATTTTGGGTAAACATTGCAATTTATAGTTTAAAAAACAATATCCCACATCGATCATATTAATTCATTCACTATAACTCTAATCCGAGGTTTTACGGTTTTGAATGCTCCGGGCACTCCACTATTAATTTTCAAATAATTTATAGTAGTAAAATATTTCATTAAACTACATGTATAACATTGGTTGATTTTAAAGTTATTAAATATAATTTCAGATATAATTTATGATATTGTATATAATTTTCCAAAGATAAATAATTATCATTTTGTTTAAACTAACGATCGCATGTGTCCGAAATTCGACCATACAATACAATAAAAACTCTTAAGTTTCACAACAAACTTTAGCCGTAAATAAAACAGTAGGTATACCTACATGTGTGTTATCATGTATTTCATATGAATGCACATGAACTTAGAGTGTAAAATGTTTATTAATAACTAGCGGACCTTGCAAACTGCTTGTTCTGCCCTTTTAACTACATTTTTTTTCTCACCTTTTACACCTTCCCTGGACTTCAACAATGAATTCAAAATCAAAATTAGCCAAATCGATTCAGCCGTTCTCGAGTTTTAGCGAGACTAACGAACAGTAATTGATTTTTGTATATATAGATGATTATTAATTATGATTATAATATGTATTTGCACATCAGCATTGCGGGTAGATTATGGCGATTTGAAAAAATGTAAGACCTATTTACTGTACCCCATTTTCATGCAAATAAAATATATTCTATTCTATTCAAAGAATTCCGACCAACACGCGAAAAAAGAAAAAAGCATGCCTCAGATAAGCACAAATCTTTTGGTCCAGGTTAAAGTAATAAACAGGCAGTGGTTACCAGATCAAAAAATGCGCAGTAAATCATATATATATATATATATATATATATATATATATATATATATATATATATATATATATATATATATATATATATATATATATATATATATATATATATATATATATATATATATTAACACCTTTGGTATCTATAGCCGATGGTTGACTCTTTACATCAGGAGACCCATCTGCTTGTTAGCTATCTTATGATATAAAAAAGTGCATGTCGGGCCACGCGCAGTGTAGGCCAAAGTTGCCCATCACAATAATGCGGACTAAGAAGTGGGCTTTTATAGTTTCATACCATTAACATTTAAACTATTCAACGTCAATGACAAATATATATATCCAGAGCACGGGTTCACCGCCTCCTCCTCCTCCTCCTCCTCTAAGTTCATTTTATAAGTTGGTCGACTATTACTCAAAAACTTGTAAAGTCTTCTAAACCGTAATAGGTTTCCTTTTAACTTCATTATATTTACTGCTACCATGATGATTTTTTTTCCAACCCCAAAACCAACCGTTTTTCCCGCAAAGGGGAAGGGGGAGGGGGGAGGGACACTTGAACCTAACAAAAATTAGCACTTGAACTTGTTTTCAGAAACCTACAATATTTTTTAAAATCTATGCAATGATACCACATACTGGGGTACGTGAGAAAAAAAATTAACATCCCCACTTTACATGTAGTCCCCTACATGTAAAATGGGGACAGCTACCCTGAAAAAAAATATTTTTCAAGATTTTTTGTTACCACTCCGTTGACGTGTGGTAGTTAGGCTTAGGTTTCGCAAAGGTTTAAGTTTCGCAAAAGTTTCGCAACTCCGTTTAGGTTTCGCAAAACTAAAAATTTATTTTATGACCGCCCCGTTGGTCGAGTGGTTAGTGACCCTGACTACGCAATCAACGGGGCTCGGGTTCGATCCCCGACGGGGACAAGCATTTGTGTGATGAGCATAAATGTTTGTATTTCCGGGTTTGGGTGTTTATTATGTATGTAAAAGTATTTATATATGTATTTCTACGTATTAGTATCGTTGACTAACACCCATAACACAAGCAAATAATTTGCTTACTTTGGGGTTAGATCAGTAAGTGTAATTTGTCCCGTGAATATTTATTACTATTATTTAGATATGAACCGATTCAGCCCAGAAGATTTTGAGAAATGTTCCGCAACTACCCCACAAGAAACATCGTTCCAAAAATATTTGAAAAAATATTAATTAGATATTAAAGATTGCTTTTGAAAATTTTAGAACAATTTCAAGACCCTATGTTCATCCGGGAGAAGAGGAGAACTTATTGCTAGGCATCTCCTTAGGGGCCGATCAATTATATAATATCTGGTTGACCGAGCTTTGCTCGGTTTTTCACATACCCATATATATGTATGTATATGCCGTGATAGTTTTCCTTTTAATTTCATTATATTTACTACTACCGGGAATTTTTTCCCACCCACAAAACCAACTCTTTAGCTGACAGAGGCGGGGGGGCACACTTGACAAGCTTAATATTTCACACACTAGTCCCTTAATAAAAGTCGTTTTTAAAAACCTACCATATATTTTAAACGCTTTCCAACGATACCCCACACTATTGGCATAGAATACTTAGAGACTAACTTAAAGAAAAATGCTGATAAAACTTTTATTATCGCGGAATCATATTTATTTAACCACATGAGCGTCCTTGAGTGTGGTTGGCGTTGACTACATGAGGTCCCGGGTTCGATCCCCTGGTCGGGCACATGAAAAAAAGTGTTTTTTCATTTTTCTGAGAAACACAAAGTTGCCCGGGATTGGAAAGTGCCCGGTTGGTGATAGGCTTGCCACCTATCACATTCGTGGGACCAAGTATCTTCGGCTAATCGTAAGTGCAATTTTTGTACCTCTGCCTACCCTTTCGCGGATATGGGCGTGAAGATACATATTCAAAGTGTCTAGATGGAGCCAGAATTTTTTCAAAATTTGCAATTAATATTGTAGCTAAGTGGCTTAGGCGTGAAGAAGAGACAGACCGACAGACAGAGTTAGTTTCGCATTTGGAATATTAGTATGGATTGAAGGATTTAGTATGGATATTAGTATGAAAATTTTGTTTAATTTTTTTTATTAGATGCACCAATATAACAATTACAAATGTTATAAGCCCTTTACGTCCTGGCAGTATTTTCACCGCAGAATTTGTCGTAGAGTGTAGAGTCATATCTATATTTGACGATCTCCTAATTGCTAATATTATCCATGCTAATATTATAAATGCGAAATCTGCGTCTGTCTATCTGTCTCTTCTTCAAGCCTAAACCACAGAACCGATTTGAATGAAATTTGGTACAAAGATAGTTTAAGACTCGAGAAAGGACAAAGGATATTTTTTATCCCGGAAACTTTGCAGGTTTTATTTTAGATTTTTTCCAAGCGGATTAATTCGCGAGCACAGCTAGTGTTGGATAAATAAATATTATATTTATTTAAATTAACGCGTTTACCGAACGTTTACAAAAATTAAACGGATCATAAACGTCTCTATTATTTGTAGAAATTACATTGACAGTGGTCAAAGGCGGTAGATAAGAATAAATAAATGTTTCCAATTTTTTAAGGTATTCTATCTCTGTGGTCTAGTGGTAGTGAGGCTTTATTTTAATTCCCGGATCGGGCAAATTAAAAATGTGTTTTTTCAGTTTTCTGATAAAACAATGTTGCCCGGGATTAGATAAGTACCCGGTTGGTGATGGGCTTGCCAACTATCGTATTTTGGGACTACGTTTCCTCGGCTAATCATGGGTGCACTTGATGTGTACCTCTGCCTACGTCTTCGGGGCTACGGGCGTGAAGATACTTTCTATACATTACAATTCCAGGTTTTGATTTAGCAACTGCTGAAAATTTAATTTTGCCACATTTGCTACCTTTTATAAATTATTGTTTAATGTACATTATCTGTACAAAAAAAGGTCTTAAAATATACAACATTAGAATATTTTACCATAGCGATATCAGTTAATGTTATGGGCCCAAATGCTAAACCAGCGTTTGCCAGCAATTAAAAAAATTACAAAATGTATAATTAAAAGGTTTGATTGGAACAAGTATAGAATAACCTACATTTTAACGTAGGTAGGTCAGGAACACGATTAGGTAAAATAACTAAACAATGGGCGAATTGTAACATTGCTTCACTCAGAAAAACAGTGATTTCTGTGAATATTTTCAGTTTGTTTTTAGAAATAATACTTAAGTACATCTTAATGTGGAATGTAAAAAAAAGTAAAAGTACCGCCTAGGTTACGTGGTAGAGCTCTGCAACATCTCGTCCGAATTTGGTACCACCACATTACCTATTCGTGCTGAAATAGCGTCAGCTATTGTCGCTGTTCTGGTCTTAGTTTATAATTAATTTCAAATTTAATTCAAAAGTCAAAAATAATCAAGTTATATTTTAACTTTTAGTCATTTTATGTTTATCTATCGTCCCTTGATTATTATTTTTA
Source organism: Apodemia mormo (assembly GCA_036924255.1). Lineage (NCBI taxonomy): Eukaryota > Metazoa > Arthropoda > Insecta > Lepidoptera > Riodinidae > Apodemia > Apodemia mormo. The sequence continues at coordinate 110,218 of JAUPFN010000052.1, forward strand.
TTAAAATAGGTTGACTTATTTGATTATTATTGATTATATTTTTGATATTGATTATCATTTTTATTAAAATAGGCCCAAAGGTTGACTGGATCTAGAATCTATATACGACGTGTCCCAAAATTCAACGTTAAGTCGGTACCAGGTAGTGTATACGGCAACGACTACGCAGGTAAAAATAAGAAAAAAAAACAGTCTCTTCCATTTTTAAAATTATAATAACTTTTTAAATTACTTTGAATTTCGATATCCTGTAGGCTTTTTTTTAAATATATATCATAAGATAGCCATCGACAAAGAATATTGATTTCGCTGAAGATAGCAAACAAGCAGATGAGTCTCCTGATGAAAAGAGTCAACCATCGCCTAATGCCACATGCATAAGTTTACCGGCTACCTTACCCTCCAAACCGGAACACGACAGTGACAAGTACTGACGCTATTGCGGCAGGAATAGGTAAAGCGGTGGTACCAGACCCGGGTGAGACAATGCGGAACTCTACCACCTAATAGTCACGATGGCAGTGACTTGCATAGCCAGTCAGTCGCCTTTTACGACCTGCCTGGCAGAACGGCAGTTGAGTTATTTTTTCAATTCTTCAAAGGAGCCCGGAACCAACACGGGGGAAAAATAAATTTAGGTTCTATGACTAAACTTCAAACAATAATACTGTTATTTCTTTTGTATTAGGGACCTGAATAGCATAGCTGTTAATCACAATGTCAAATTAAGCAAAATTTTAAGTTTTAATACAAAAATAAAATTAATTTAATTTATTTCTGTCAATTTTAGAAAATTTAAACTTCTAACCAACTTTGATATGGCATGGTGTAAAAAATGTATCAACACTACATTGGTAAGTTCTTCTAAAAGTTGGCACAACTAATCAAGATTCTAAAATGGTAAAATACTTTAATCACATTGAGCGTTAAAAAATTATGTCTATTTTTTGTGAACAAAAACCAAACAATTATTTAGTAACTAGCTGTTGCCAGCGATTTCGTCCGCGCGGACTTTGTTTACTCCGCACAGCTTCTCCCCCGTAGGTGATAGCATGGTAATATGTAGTCTATATGTTGACCCGACCTGTTAGTAATATTCATGCAAAATTAAATCCATGCAGTACTTTTTGAGTTTACCCCGGACATACATACGGAAAAACAGACGAAAATTCTAAAAACTATATTTTTGGCTTCGATATCGATTGTAGATCACGCCCCAAGTATTCTTTTAAAAAAACATTCAATGTACAGTTTTGACTTTCCCACGATTTTATTATATGTACCTATAGATTAATCCTTGAAAACTGTATTAATGTTATTATGTGTCTTAAAACACGAATCGGGTTACAGATTCAGTTAGAAAAGCGTTATCAATAGGTAAAAAAATCCAACGGATTTTTTTTACCGATCCAGGAGACGGCCAATCCACCGTCCCGCATACTCTTGTTTACGAAATTGCATACGAAAATTCTTGGTTTAAATAGTTCCGCACTGGACATGCATAATGAGCAGGACACCCATCACTTTGATACCACATATCCCGTCAAATATTTAAAGGCACATCTTCTAGGAGATCTGGCAAATTATGTTGCAGAAAATTTAAATACATTTTGCCAGTCAAATTCCCCGGCAACTCAAATGGTCCGATAATTCTGACATTTATCACGCCTGTCCACAAGTTAACTTTAAATTGGTGCTGAAATTTTACTTAATTTGGGATTGTGATTAACAGCTATGTTATTCAGGTCTCTAATACAAAAGAAATAATAGTGTTATTATAGGAAGTTTAGTCATAGTACCTAAAAATTGTACAGGGTATCGAAATTCAAAGTGTTTAAAAAGATTTTACATGTTTAAAATGAAAGAGACCGATTTTTTTTCTTATTTTTCCCTGGTCGCTGCATGCACTACTTGGTACCGGCTTATCGTTGAATTTTATGACACGTTGTATGTTTTCTAGAATTAAGTCCGCCTTTTGTACAATTTGTACTTTTATGGATTCATTGATTGATAAATTAGCGGGAAGGTCAATCGGCTTAAATCCATATTTAAGGATTAAAATCTTGAAGTATTGTTAATTAAAATACTTTAAGATAGAACCCGTTTTTATATTCGATTTTATCACTATGATTTCATGGCTTTTCTTAATTCTTTTTATTAGGAACTTATCTCGCTATGTCGATTAGGTTAATCTTATTAACTTCCCGCTACGTATGTAGATAAGGAAATTACTGATTTTGTCGCGATTTTCAAAAATCGAAATTTTACCAGATATCCACGTTTTACTTTTATCCTAGGAACATTTTCCGACTATTTGTATTTATGTATGTATGTTGTGTGTGTGTGTGTGTACGTGTGTGTGTGTGTGCGTGTGTGTGTGCGTGTGTGTGTGTGTGTGTGTGTGTGTGTGTGTGTAAACGTCTCATAACTTTTGGCATTCGATTGAATTCCGCTCAACTTAGACTTCTTGAAAATTTGAACCAAGTCAGCCCAAGAGCTTTTGAGTAAAAAAAACCGCAAAAAAAATTTTGGAAAAACAACATTTTTTAATATAACTTCCAAATTAATGTACCGATTGATTACAAAATCTAATCAGCTCTATTCCTCAAAAAACTACGTCTAATGCATAAATTGCATCAAAATCGGTTTAGCCGATAAATCGGTTTAGAAAGTGTGTAATATTACACGAAACATCTCGAGTTATAACGCGGTCATGTTAACCTGACGCATCGCTGAATTGTAAGGCGGGGCTTCCCTTTAATAATATATTTAGCTCGCCCGGTTAATAATATAAGTGTCAGTATGGTCACGGTCAGCATTTTCGTTACCGATACGCGCGTAGGTAATTTGGTTAGTTTTCTGTTATCAGGGCGAGCGAAGCGAGCCCTACACTAGGCCACTTTGTATGCACTTTTGTGGTATCTGTTACTAAAAAAATATCGCACTTCGAGGTTTGAGCTTTGACGTGGTAGTTTTTAATTCATGTCTAGATATGTTATCTACTATTAAAGTACCATTTTATAAACATTAAGAAAAAAATAAAAAATACATGTATTAGAATTTTATTACTACTAACGCCATCTATTATGAAATTAACGAGTTAAAACGCTAACGAGTTAAAATGTTACTTTGGCGTGGAAGATTTAATTCACTTTCATTCACTCCATTTTAATACAATATTAATCTATTAATACACTTGTACTTTTTAACTTCCTACTACGTATGTGGATAAGGAAGTTACTGATTTTGCTCCGATTTTTAAAAATCGAATTTTCACCAGATGTCCGCCTTTTGAGGTCCCAGGAACCTTTTTCGACTTTTTTCGCGATGACGTCATTGTGTCTGTACGTATGCGTGTGTATGTGTGTGTTCGTGTGTGTGTATGTATGTCTGTATGTAAACATCTCATAACTTTTGAACGGCTGGACCGATCGAAATGCGGTTGATGGCATTCGATTGGATTCCACTCAACTTAGACTTCCTGAAAATTTGAACCAATTGGGCCCAAGGGATTTTGATAAAATTTTGAAAAAACCCAAAAAGAAAGTTTGGTGAAACAGATTTTTTTTAATATAACTTCCAGATTAATGTACTGATTGAGTACAAAGACTAATCAGCTATATTCTCAAAAAAAAATTAAGTTTAATTCATAAATTGCATCAAATCGGTTTATCTGTTTGGAAGTAATCGTTGACGAAAATTTTGAAAAAAGTTATTTTTCGACATAACTTCGAAATATTTCAACCAATCATTTTTTATTATTCTACAATATTTTAGTACTAAAAAAATAACGTCGAATGCCGTTTTAAAAATTAAAATCGAAACCTATTTTCAAAAGTTACAGCTTTTCAAATATTAAAATTACGTTGTGTTTAGTAAACTTACTTAATGTTTTTGAAATAACTTTCAGGCTAATATGTACCGATTGACCTCAAAAATCTTATCAGTTTTTCTCCTTTAAAACCTGCTTCAAGTACCGTTACCTGGATAAAAATCAGTCACTTTGTTTGGTATCTATCAATGACGTAAATTTTTGAAAAAATGTTGCTTTTTGCTTTTGCTTTGCAAATTTTTGCAAAGCAAATGCAAAAAGCTTCAAAATTTTTGAACCTACCGATTATTTTGCTAAAGCAATAGTTAAATTGAGTTGAATGCCATCTGAAATTTGATCAATTTGATCATCGTTTCCAAAATATACAGTTTTTCAAAAATCAATGTACTATCATTTTTATCAAAATAACCTGCATGTATGATTGTTTCGTTGGTTCATTCATGTTTTCTTGCTATTTTTTGTGACTTAGCAATTGAGATATTTCAATATTTCTTAGAACTGAAAAAAATCTATGCTTATAGTTTTTACTCTAATAAGCTTAAAATACCTTAATTTAGCGGGAAGTTTCAGGGATGGCCTGCAAGGTCAACCGATTACAGTTTTTGACAATATGATTATTGTGAAACAGTACAAGTGTATTAATTGATTAATATTGTATTGAGAATAATTTTCAATCTTAGCCCGAGGGTAAAAAGCTACAAAAAGGTATGGTCCTGACCGTATCCCCGAAGAGGTAGGCAGAGGTACAACGTGTGCATCCACGATTAGCCGAAGATACGTCTTAGTCCCACAACGTGATAGGTGACCAGCTTATCACCAACCGGGCATTTGTCTAATCCCGGGCATCGTTGTTTTTATTAGAAAATTGAAAAAAAAACACATTTTTGATTTGTCTGACTCGGGAATCGAACCCCGAGGGTTTCCCTGAGAAAAAAATTCGAAAAATTTATTCGCTGAGTTTCTACCGCCAATTCTTCGTGCCTGCGGTAAGTCCAATATTAATCCTAAAAATTTTGAATGTTAAATAAAAAAAAATTATTTCGAAAATCTATCTTATCATAGCAAAATTTTAAAGAATTTTTCTTGTAAGTTCTAAAAAAAAATTTGTCTTAGAAACATGTTTTTTTATTTTGGTTTTATTTCCTACGCCTTCTAGACCAAAGCCTGACGACGCCTTTGATGGGAATATAATGTTTGGGTAAAAATACGCTGGCTTTTTTTAGGTTACATAATTATAAATGAACTTCATTTATAATTATACCATACATCAAAAGATGTAATTCTCTTAAAAAATACTTTCTCAGCAATATTACTAGGTAGTATAACTTTGCGAGCCCTTATAAAGCTCTGCTTTTTGCTAGTTGTTATATTGTTTTTGGACATTATTGTTACGTTTTGCGCCAAATGACGTCATCAACGGCATGCGTCAAGTTAATCTGACCGCGAAAACTATTTTTCCTATATTCTTGAAATTTCTCATATTTATTAAAACCTTTTAGCTTGTCTACACTCCAAACTTTCATAAATATGGTACAAGCAGTTATTTAATTATTAATGATTAAAACCATCATTTTTGTGACTGACTGGCTCACTCATCTATATATAGATCAAAAACCTAGCCCACTTCCAGATGACCTAAGAACTTGATTTGGCATCAAGGTAGACTTTTAGGGGTATACAAAGAAAAAAACTGAAAACTGAAAATTGTTGATAACTAGCTGTTGCCCGCGACTTCTTATTGCATGACACAATGACATTATTTCCATTTTCTTAGCCAAGTAAAAAAGTGGCCTTATAGTAACCTGACACTTAAAAGTTATAATTTATGGTTTATTTAACACATCTGAGTTACAACTGACATAATCGATTAAATATAAAATATTAGCTAACACGCGCAGCTTTGCCAGCATAAATATGGTTAACAAGTGCTTTTTAGGTCAAAACTTTTTCTAATTTTCCAAAAATTATGATTTTATTATTTTTAGGATAGGATATTATTTTTGGGTCAAAACTGTTTCTAATTTTCCAAAAATTATGATTAAGGTGTCATTCGATTCGGAATGGCAATAGGAACTTTTTGAGAAAATTGAAAGATAGCTCGCAAAAATTGCAAGTTATAAACAATTAAGTGAAAAAAACGGGGGATTGGTTTTTCGCAAATATCTCAAAAACTATTTGAGATTTTTTAAATTTGAAAAAAATATTCAAAGAGAGATGGAAATTTCCCAAAAAAGTCCCTACTCCTGGAACTGTAGGATAAATATTTATAATTTTTCCTAAAGGGTTGAAAATAAGCCACGCACTTTCGACTTTTAATGAATAAATATTATTTTAACTTTTAATAATGAAAATTAAGAAGTAAAAAAACTCATACAAACAATAATCCGTCGGCATAATTTTATTATCGCGATTTTTCATTTAGTTATCTAATCTTAATAATTTTTTTTTTATTATTATAAGAGTTTAGTTCTTATTCTTGTCGACACCTTGAACGATTTTTTTTGTTCAAAACCCTTTTTCCGGAAAAGTTACGAATGAGTGATGTTTGTGGTTCGCTGAACAAAGAACTACAAAATATACAGAATATTAAAAAATATGAATCTATATTATATATTATTATATTATAATATTATAAATGCGAAAGTTTGGATGTATGGATGGATGTTTGGATGGATGTTTGTTATTCAATCACGCAAAAACTACTGAATGGATTTGAATGAAATTTGGCACACAGGTAGATGGTGACCTGGAATAGCACATAGGCTACTTTTTATCCCGGAAAAATTAAGTAGTCCCGCGGGATTTGCCAATATATATATATATATATATATATATATATATATATATATATATATATAGTTACTACTAGTAACTAGTAAACTATATATATATATATATAGTTTACTAGTAATGTCGTTGAAAATATTATTGAATTCAATTCGAAATATAGCAGAAAAAAATGTTGAATAAACGTAATTTATGAAAAATGTCGGCACAAATAAGTATTTTTTTTCTATACCTTAGAAACAATTAAAAAAAATAATTAAAAATAACTTATTAATCGCAAGGTACCCTTTAATAGAATCTGATTTTTTTATTTATAAATAAACATAACTTCATTTCCTATATAAAACGCAAAGTGAACTTATTTTTGAAGATGTATGCAATATTAAAAAATATGCAACATAAGATTTGCCTAGAATACGCTTACGGACCAAGATTGTTTGCTCCCGCTGCACTACATAAGTAAGGAAACTCCTAAAAATTTTAGTTACAAAAACATGCATAATTCTCAAATAAATTTATATAACAACTTCTTGTTTCTTGGCACTACCACAATGTTTGCTACTTAAAAAGTAATATAAATTCTTAAATTTTAACAGACAATTATTTACAAAATGCATTTATTTCACTTATTAATTAATTCAAGATCAAAATTCGAAATGGATATTTTTGACCCACACCCGCGAGTATAATTTTCATCCCCTATTTCACCTTAGGGCTTAATTTTTTAAAAAAGTAGCCTATATTTGACCTAAGTTCTTAAAATAGCTCTATGCCAAATTTCGTTAAAATCAGTTTAGTGGTTTAGCTATGAACAGTAGCTATGAACGTAACAAACAGACAGACGGACAGACAGATAGATTTTCGTATACATAAAACTAGTTGACACGGCAAACGTTGTTTGACCATATAAATTTGCCTTACAAGTAGTTTTGAATCTTTTGGTGGAGTAATTGAGAGGGGGGGGGGGGTTAATTGAGACAAAAGCTTCAAAAAACTGTCTTATCTTTTAAGTCGAATTAAACAGTAAATATGTAGGAAATTTCATTGAAATTGGTTCAGTAGCGTGGGAGTTCATCGCGGACCAACAACGTGACAAGTAATTTTTATATAAGTACTCTTATATTAGTAAGATTAGTTTGGAAAAGTAGGTATGGATTTTTGTTTACGAGGTTTTACATAATTCTTGCGTCACGCTAGTTTGTTTTTACAACGAAGGACAACTAAAATCACGTTCTTGATTGTTTTTAATTTAATGAAATTTTTTTGACGTAATAAAACCACAAAAATTTTGTAATTCTAGTACTCATTGTTCTTAATTCGTCACGAATGATAAATTTGTTTCAGGATAATTGCTTAAATTGTTGTGTTAAAATATATTATGTTAGGTACTAAGAAGAATTTTATTTCGTTATTGAGTTAATTGCTTTTATATTTATACAAAGTGCCGGAAAAAGATTTCATTTAACACAGTGTCTTGGAAATATTTTTTCGACCGTACACATAAAAACTACCCCAAAAAACTCAATAGTTTAGATACAGAATATATTTATTCTAAGATTTCATAATTTGACACACTCTTTATTTTCTGTTTACTAAATGTCCGATTACAACTAAATGCACTGTAATCCAGCCAATTACAGTCTAGTACTATGCTGACACAAGACTTTGGTATCGTAGGTGATAACAAATCATGTGTAACGCCACTTCCACTTAATGTTAGTAAACAAATACAGCAAAAGCTGTATCAAGTTTTTTTGATATAATAACGAATTAGTTTTTTTGAAAAACAATTAAGTGTTTCATTGTTACGAACTTTTTATATGGACTAGTTTAATGTGTATAAAATTAATTGATTGTGTCGGCGGCACTATGTATAAGAAAAGTCTGTCTCCATATCAACAATAGTCAACGATATCATTACAAAGAGATTTTGCGAAATCGGCAGTGAACTTCCTTATTTACCTACTTTTCTGTTCGTACGATTCACATGTTTGTCGGTTGGTGAGATGGGTGGTAATATATGGGGACTCTGCATCACCATTTAACGACAATGAAATTTTAGGCAGCTGAATTTCAACGTGGCTGTAAGAGCTTGGGAGATGCTGAACATTCGGGATTCTTTGTTCGGAACGTACAAAAACTTAAACTACCGACGAAAACATCGCTAAAGTTCACTAAATTGGACTAGACGACCACCGAATAAGTGAAAGAGATAGCAGAGGTTGTGAACACGTCAAAAGAACGTGTTCGTCACTTATTAAATTAAAATTAAAGCTCCGGTTAAACTTTGATTAGTGCGAGTGTTTAATGCAGGTGCTTAGTAGTAGCAGCGTCTATTCACTTTTATTACCCTGATTACTAATCACTTGCACTGATCAACGGCTGTCGTCGCGTATTTTTTGCTTAACACTATGCACCTGCATTGAACACTGGCACACGCACTAATCAAAGCGTAATCGGACCTCGGAGCTTTAATTTTATTTTAATATACTAGCTGTTGCCTGCGATTTCGTCCGCGCGGACTTAGTTTACTCCGCACAGCTCCTCCCCCGTAGCTGATAGCGTGATAATATGTAGCCTATATGTTGACCGGATCCGTTAGTAATATTCATGCGAAATTTGAAGTAAATCCATGCAGTACTTTTTGAGTATACCCCGGACATACATACAGACAAACAGACAAAAATTTTAAAAACTATATTTATGGCTTTGATATCGATTATAGATCACGCCCCAAGTATTCTTTTAAAAAAATATTCAATGTACAGTTTTGACTTTCCTACGATTTTATTATATGCATAGATGTGACGAACACGTTCTTTTGTCGTGTTTATAACCTCTGCTCTCCGGGTTTTTCCGATTAATTAATGTAGAATGTAAATTTGGATACACCATATACGTCTGAAACAAAAATACAGTGTAAATAGACTGCAAAGGAGAAACCGGCTCAAAAAAAGCAAAATCTCTTTCTTCGGCTGAGGAAGTGATGGCGACTGGTTTTCGGGATAGTCTTGGAGTTTTTTTTATATCATAAGATAGCAAACAAGCAGATGGGTCTCCTGATGAAAAGAGTCAATCATCGCCTATAGACACCAAAGATGGTGCGTTGCTATCTTGTGGCGAGGTCTAATGCCACATGTATAAGTTTACCGGCTACCTTACCCTGAAAACCGGAACACGATAGTGACAAGCACTGACGCTATTGCGGCAGGAATAGGCAAAGCGGTGGTACCAGACCCGGGCGAGACAATGCAGAACTCTACCACCTAGTAGCCACGATGTTAAAGACTCGCATAGCCATTTGGTCGCTTTTTACAACCTACCTGGTCAGGCAGGCAGTTGGTCTATTCTTCAAAGGAGCCCGGAACCAACACGGGAAAAGGAAAAACCATTACAGAAGCAACTACGCATCATTACTTGACAAGCGGAACGCAGAACTTGTGGAAAAACGACCACATTTGCAGAAAAAAATTCCTATTTCTACAAGAATAAGAATAAGACATTGCATCGTTTCACACCTCAGTGGTTGCCATGGCGAAATCTACGAATTACGGTTTAAACTGCTTGACCTTTCACCTTACCAGATCTAGCCCCAAGCGACTTTATTTGTTCCCTCATCTAAAAATTGCTCTCGGAGGATAGAAAAATTCGTCAAATGAAGAGGCAATCGCCTTCGTGAACAATAATTATTTTGCAAAAAAAAACACCGAGTACTGTTTGGACGGGTTACAGAGATGGGAACATCACTGGGTGAAGTGTTCTGAAAAAATGTCTTGTATCTTTAATAAGTCGAAATTTTTTCAGACCGCCCTCGTAAACATCCGAATTGAAAACAATTTTACAAACTTACAATCTAGGGTTTTATTATTTTTATTAGTACATATTGATTTTTTGCAATGTGGTCTACATCACCCATCAGTTTGAGTCCAAAAATAATTTAGCTGAAATATTTGCTATCTATATATTATATCTATCTTCTAATAATATTTGCTATCTTCTCTGGTTCTCTGGTTGTCTGGTAGAGATCTCTCTTCTCTTTTGGCGATAAGACCGCCTTTGTTAACTACGAGTATAGTAATCAACTATACTAAACATATATTTTTAAATTGTAAGTTTGTGCACAATAAAGAGTTTTCATTCATTAATTCGCATATATATATATATATATATATATATATATATATATATATACATATATATATATATATATATATATATATATATATATATATATATATATATATATATATATATTAATCAATTACTGTTCGTTAGTCTCGCTAAAAAAACTCGTGAACGGCTACACCGATTTGGCTGATTTTGGTTTTTGGAAAAAAAGTAGTTAAAAAGGCAGAACAACGTTTGCCGGGTCAGTTAAAGTATACCTTCATTGCAGAGCACTGTAGAAAACTAATAAATAAGTAATAAATATTCAAGGGACAAATTACACTAACTGATCTAACCCCAAAGTAAGCAAATTATTTGCTTGTGTTATGGGTGTTAGTCAACGATACTAATACATAGAAATACATATATAAATACAAGAATATATTTAATATACATACACCCAAACCCGGAAATACAAACATTTATGTTCATCACACAAATGCTTGTCCCCGTCGGGGATCGAACCCGAGCCCCGTCGATCGCGTAGTCAGGATCGCTAACCACTCGACCAACGGGGCGGTCCTACCTACATTTAAATAATGTGCATTTGAAATACATTAAATTAATAAAAATAAACATTACGAACACTACATGCATGTGACATACATTACTATCTTATCTATACATATAATAAAAGAGTAGAAAAGTGATTTCTTTAAATTGAAGTTTTTTGAAAAATATTAATAACTAATTATTAGAATTTTTGTCTGTCTGTCTGATAATTTGTGCGTCAATCACGCAAAAACTACTGTACAGAAAATAATGAAATTTAGCATGGTGATAGCTGAGGGCTTGGAGCACATATATGTTTTATCCCAAAATTCGGCACCGTTCCCGTGGGATAGGGGTTGAAAGTCAAAACACATATTTAGCTTTAATTCATCAACTTATAGTCGGAAACCCTTTTTTATATTTTTTGTTCGAAAGGAGATACTATAAAGATTGTCCTTTAAAAATGTCAAGGTCAGCAGTTTTGCAATTCAAAAGTTACAGACATCATAATTTCGAAAGGCGGGAGTCAAATCCAGTTAAACGTGACACCGGGAATGGATAAAAACCTTTCAACGTATGTTTCATTAAAGTTAGCGATTGCATTTCATGGTGTTTGTTTAACGACTATAACCTGGAAGAATTTGTTTTATAATATACTTACCCGTTTTTAGTAAATGTTATAACTGCAAATAAATCTTATTTTTATTCTCAATTTTACTATCTTAAAAATACATAAAAGATGTCTACAACGTAAGCCTAAAATCACAGATTACTGAATGGTTACTTCGTAACTAAATCTTGACCTCTTATAAAGCCGAGAACATTTTATTTATAAGAAAATAAAATGGGTAATTTTCCAGTTTATGCCCATTTCTCAGAAAATATGTTTCTAATTGACATTTTAGAACATTTAAGAAAAGTGCAACAGGAAATATTTTTATTGCAAATCGTTTTCAATGAACAACATAAGCTTTTTTAATGTAAGGCTATTTTCTGTTTTATTAATAACAAACTACAAAGCCAAGTGTTATTTTTAACTTCCCGCTACGTGTGTGGATAAGGAAGTATTATTTTGTATTATTTTGTATTTGTGTAATTTAAAGTATTTATTTTGACCCAATTTTCGAAAATCGAGTTTTTACCAGATCTCCACGTTTTGAGGTTCTAGAAACTTTTTCCGACTATTTTCACGATGACGTGACGGTTGTATGTATGTGTATGTGTGTATGTAAACATCACATAACTTTTGGAACGGCTTGACCGATCGAAACGCGGTTAATGGCATTCGATTGGATTCTGCTCAACTAAGACTTTCTGAAAATTTGATTTTGAACCAAGTCAGCACAGGAGATTTTGAGAAATTTTGGAATAAACCCAAAAAATTTTTTGGTGAATCTGGAAGGTATATTAAAGAAATGGTGATTTCTTTAATATAACTTTCAGATTAATGTACCGATTGAGTACAAAAACTAGTCAGCTCTTTTCCTCAAAAAACTACGTCTGGTGCATAAATTACATCAAAAACGGTTTATCTGTTCGGGAGTAAACGTTGACGAAATTTTTTTAAAAAAGTGTTTCTTCGAGATAATCAAGTTTTGGTATTCAACTATACTTTAGTACTAAGAAAACTGCGTCAAATGTCGTTTTCAGAAGTTACAGCTGTTCAAATGTTGAAAAACGTTGTTTTAGCAAACTTACTTAATATTTTTGTAATAAATTTCAGGCTAATATAGGCCTAGTCGTAAACTAGGCATAATTATTACAATGTACGGCAGTACGATTCCGTGGGTACAAAAAACAAACAAAGTACCTCGGAGTCACACTGAACTCTACTATGACCTTTTTACCTCACATTAAAAAGGTCAAGAACAAAGCCTTGTTTGTACTTAAAAGCCTTTATTATTTACTTAACAAAAAAAGGAAAATGTCACTTAGAATTAAAGTGACACTTTACAAAACGTGTATAAGACACATTATGACGTACGCGAGCGGTAGCGTTTGCTCACGTCACTTCTAATCTACACCATCAACAGAGTGCTAAGTGTGAGTTTTTCTTTTCGCATTCGATCGTGAGCGCGTTTCGAGTTTACTAGGAATTTGTATGTGATTTGTACAGCGCCACCTAGTGGTAAACGTGAGAAACCAGTTTACTCACACTTAGCACTCAGTCGTCCAAAATAAGTTTATGCGCATAGCTACCGCTTGCCAATGGTACGTGCGAAACATAGACCTTCACCGGGGTCTAGAGCTCCCAATCATCATGCATCACTTGAAGAAATTAGCTAAACCGTGTTGGACCCGGCCTTTCGCCGTGTTGGTCCTGGCCTCCTTTGAAGAATAGGCCAACTGCCGTTCTGCCAGGCAGGTCGAAAAAGGCGACCTATCGATTGGCTATCGAGTCACTACCATCGTGGCTACTAGGTGGTAGAGTTCTGCATTGTCTCGCCCGGGTCTGGTACCACCGCCTTACCTATTCCTGCCGCAATAGCGTCAGTGCTTGTCACTGTCGTGTTTTAAGGGTTTGGAGGGTAAGGTACCCGGTAAATTTACGCATGTGGCATTAGACCTCGCCACAAGATAGCAACGCACCATTAACATCTTTGGTGTCTCTAGGCGATGGTTAACTCTTTCCATCTGGAGACCCATCTGCTTGTTTGCTGTCTTATGACATAAAAAAAACGTTATTTCGATAAAGCAACCAACCACTCTAATCCATTAATCACAGCCGCGGCGGACTACGAAACCGTAGGCGACGCGGATGTGATAGATTCAGGAGACCTCGCCACGTACTTTCCTATCTCGATGACGATCCTGACATTTAGGGTGCAACTATATCGGGCTACGAGTGTTTCGCGCAGGGTCTTGACGCGTTACTGCATTGGGCGTCAAACTGGGGTTCGCGGGTGATATATTTAGCGCGGCCAACACAATAGATAATATAATTAGGATAAACAATAATAATAATAGCAAACTGTAATTTGCACATGAAATGAACTAAAAATAAATAGATATACCTATATAAATTTCTTCGTGTAACCCGTTTGCTTGCATTACGATTATGATGACCAATCCGCCCCTGTCGTTCTGTCAGGTATTTATAATATACCAGCTAAGCCGCAACTTTGTCGGCGTGGATTTTTTTTAAAAAAAGTAGCCTAAGTTACTCCCTATTACATCAGCTATCTGCCAGTGAAATTCTCGTCAAAATCGGTCCAGCCGTTCATACAATTTGGCATGGAAATTGTTGAAGATCTGGGGTCATAAAAGAAAATATTAAGAAAATTAGAAAATTTAAGAATACTTAACCACCATATAAAGTTTAATGCCATTTTGGCTGCGTGGAAGGAGAATCCCGTAGTCTTATATAAATTACGTGTCACGTTGTTTGTCCTCTATGGATTCCTAATATGTAAGGCAAAATGACGTTTGCCGGGTCAGCTAGTAGCTTTATAAAAATCAATACACTTTTAACAAAATAGATGTTTGGACTGGTAAAAATCTATGCTTATATCTTTTACTCCTTTAAGCTTAAAATACCTTAATTTAGCGAAAAGTTTCAGGAATGGCCTGCTGGGTCAACCGTTTACAGATTTTTTTTTGATTTTCACTAAATAATGGTGTTATTATTACCTCTTGATACTTTTTCTATCAAGTCGATATTATCTTATTGGAAAATTAGATAATTTGAAGATTTATATAATTTTAAAAACTTTACCGTTTTTACGTTGGAGTCTAATTTTGCGACATAAAAATAAAATTGCGAATTTTCACAATAGAAATTTTACAGGGAACATCTGTATAACCTGACTGACTGACTGATACGTTTAACTGACATATCAACGCACAGCCTAAACCGCTGGACCGAGAAGGCTGATTTTTTTTAAGATGTAGATAAGGAATAAGAAAGGATTTTTTTGAAATTCATCACCTAAGATGGTGAAATAGGGGGCGAAAGTTCACACTGTCATTTTTGAGTTTTAATGAATGAAGCCTTTGAATAAAAAATAATAAAAAACGTATTTAATATGTTTTACATTCTATCCCGTAAAGGGGTAAAATGGGGCTTTAAAGTTTGTATCAAAATTAACTGTTTGCCTACTATATTTCTACGAATTCTAATTTTTTTTAATTTAGTACTTATGCTTTTTAATACAATTAAAGATATATTTTAGGATTTTTTGATTTTTACCCCTTAAGGCGGTGAAAAGAACTGTTAAATTGTTAGAATTTTATTTCAAAGACAATCATAGTCCTCTGATTTAAGTTCTGCATCAGATGACTGGTATAACTGTTTACAAATAGTTTAGAACGAAAATAGATATATCAGTTATTAACTGGTTAACATAAATGGTTGTCATGAAATTTTGCATGGTATAGAAAAGACCACAGGTTACCTTTTTGCCTGTTCTCGAGGGAATCGCTATATTGGGAATTCCACGCGGCCGAAGTCGCGGGCAAAAGCTAGTATAATATATAGCCGTAAAAAAATAGTATACATGTGTGTATATATTATATACACACATGTATACTATTTTATTTACGGTTAAAATCTGTTGTTAAGCTTAAAACAGTAGCTAAATACACTTGAGCATCTCAATATATGTATTAGATTCATGTTTGGCTTACGTAAATATGATCATGTGTCCATGTTTCGTTTTCAACTCAAATGACTTCCTGCGACTTCGCCGTAATTCGAAAAGATTTGAATTTGTTTGACAGTGAGGTTATGAAACTGCGTTCAAGTGAAAATCTTTCCTTGCGTATGACTGCACATAATTATGTTTTTATGAATATTCCGTTACTGTTCAAGCTGTTAAGCTGTGAAACAAGCTACCTATTTAGACGTGCGAAATCGTTAAATGCTTTACTTGCTAAAAATTTAGTCAAACCGTATTTTTTTCCTGTTTTGTTTTTTTGCATTTTCTTGTATTATTGTGAATTAATGTGTTTTTATGTTTTGATTTTGGATTTGTTTGTGTAATTGGATAATTTGACCGCCTTTGTGTACTACGAGTATAGTATTTATTACGTTTGTGGCTTGTGCACAATAAAGAGTTTTCATTCATTCTTCAAAGAGATTTTATAAAGATTTTGTTATTTTAGTCTATAGTTGAAATTCGATCAGAAGGCAATTCGCTAGTTTTATAATTACACCAATTTGCGTTCTTGGGCGTGGAAAGTTCTCTTAATAACTTGATATGATTAATGATTTCAACGTCATCAGAGTCGTAAGCTTAGCGGAATTTAACAGATACTCGTATAATAAAGGTTGAGGCAATTTTCCAAAAAAGTATTTTAAAGTTCAACTTTAAGTATATTGTTGTAAGGACTTAAACATAGTAAAATAAGGTCATATCGTAATTATTACAGATCATTATAATGTAAAACACATCCATATTTAGTAATAACATTAACTCTTTTCTTATTAAACCAAAACTGTTTTTTTAATCTGGCTCAATGCGCGTACCATAAATCAGTAAAGTTTATCACCGCCACCTGTTGTCACCGTTGACCTATGGGCTATGGCAAAAGGATGACGTCCTTCACTTTTGACCGAATTTCAGGGGTCAAGGTACATTTGTCATGAAAACAGTTTGGTATTTGTTCATGGAATAAAATAAATAATGAGATAAATTCGAAAATATTAATAGTTAGGTATATCTTCTTCTTCTTGTCTTAACATATATAAATTACGTGTCACGCTGTTTGTCCGTTATGGATCCCTAAACTACTGAACCGATTACATTGAAATTTTCTAGACATTTACTGTTTGGTTCAACGTAAGAGGCATTTCACAAAATCGCCCAACTGAAATTTAGGTACCTATTTTCTAATCGATGCGAGAGCTGGACGTCGTCGTTCATATACCTAGTGCACCTAGTGCTGGTAAAATGAAAATAGTATTGATACTTTAATGTTTTAATTATCACTACGCGGTACTAATTTTGGCACACGGACGTAACGGATTTTATAGTATTCTCTTTTATTTATTTTTAAATAAAAAATAAATGAATATTATTTAAGTGACTTATTTTTTCATAAAAATAGAATATAGTTTTATTCTATGCCAATTTCTACAGGAAAATATCATTATTTGATAACAAAAAACCCAGGTAATGTTTCGTAAATATTCGTTGAAATAGGCATATTTGCTTAATTAATTAGATATAGTTATAGATCTTTTAGGAAAAAGGTAATCCGTTCAGGCAAAATTGTTGAATGTTTCTGGTAATTTACTTAGTATTTTTTCTAATTAAGTTTGTTGATTCTAGCAGTAGCAATTCTTTTTGGAAAAATAGCTTCCTTGCGTAATTGTCAAAACTTGATTTCGGATAACATTTATTGTAAGAAATACAACTGATGATTAAAAAATCTGTTTCATTGAGGCAATACTTAAAAGATTAAACTATCTAATACTACCATTAAATTAAATAAAAGTACCTTACAATATGAAAAATTAGGAGTTGGAAAATTTTGATTTCAAAAGTTGGTCTAAAGTGTGAACTGCCTCTTAAAAGATAGGAATTTTTTTATCTTAAAAACGCTTTCTTTGTAAGGCAAAACAAAGTTTGCCGGATCTGATAAAACAAGATACATATTATTATGTCTATAGGTACATATTTATTAAACATTATTTTTTGTCTAGTAATTTTTGCGTGATTGACGCACAAATTAAGAGACAGACAGACAAAAATTCTAATAATAAGTTTTTCACTTCTGTTATCGATATTTTAACCAACTCAATTATTATTTTTCAAAAACCTTTTATTTACAGAAATTATTTTTCTACTCTTTTATTATATGTATAGATTACGAAGCCAATCCCGAATTTTTAAGCATAAGATTCAGATTGCAAACAAGAAGATGCTCAAATGGAAAGGAACATCAGACAACCATCACCTATACACACTAAAGATGTCATTAGTACGTTGCTATACGGTGGGATGATAAGCAGTGATACTAAAACCTGGCGAGACGTTACGGAACTCCACCACCGAATAGTCACGATGGTAGTGAAAGATTGGCCATGCAATAGGCGATAATTTTCTCTTTTCATCGACAGAGCCATCTCCCTATTTCCTATCTTATGGCATAAAAAAGTCAAACTTTGATCCCTAGTCGATCGTTAATTTCTATTAATGCGAGATTTATTCTATTTCAGATCAATAGTACCAGCTTTCTCAAGATACCTACGTAATCGAAATGGGCACACTAATCAAAAACGTTACAGACTACTATAATTACATAAACGATGACCTGGCAGGTAAGGCATGCATAATTTACATTAAACTTTCATCGGTCCACATTAATATGGATCAAAATGCGGATACTGAAGGGATTAAAGTTCACATACTAAATACCTAATCATGAATATTGCTTTAATTCCAATGTAAATAATGTAATTGTATGTTTTGATTGTATAATTTGTTAACTACTTCATTACAAATTACTTCTCATCAAAAAAGTGTAAATAGTTTCAAAAGGTTCAGTTACTTGCAAAATTACGATAGAAACTAATATATAATCTGTGACTAAGAGTCCATAAATTATATAAAATTTAAAAGAGATGAGGGCAAAAGTGGAGCATAATCTCACAAAATCTCAAGTGGGATGTGGCATTACTCGGCAAATACCTATACTGTATTTTTTCCGCAACAAACAGTATAACATTGAGGAAAGATTTTAAAGTAGGTAGGTACCTATTCGACTTCCTCATTGTGATTGTAAACTTACCATTTTCACTGTCCATGCATTATATGTAATGCGCTGAAGACCTTGTCAGATACGTACATTACATACAGTGCATTAGTGTGTATCATCATGTAAATACCTCAATGGAATATAGTAAGAAATTAAATTAGAATGTATAACGGATTAAAATGATAAAATGTATAAAAAGGATAAAATGTATTGCGTGATGTGATTAACTTAAAATTTGTCCATACTAATATTATAAATGGTAAGTGTATGTGTGTGTTTGTTTGTCCGTCTTTCACGGCAAAACGGAGCGACGAATTGACGTGATTTTTTAAGTGGAGATGGTTGAAGGGATGGAGAGTGACATAGGCTACTTTTTGTTTCTTTCTAACCGCCCCCCCACGCCACATTTAACGCGAGCGAAGCTGCGAGCAAAAGCTAGTATATATAATAAATACGAAAATTTGGATATTTGGATGGACGGATGTTTGTTCTTTTATCACGCAAAAACTACTAAACGGAGTTGAATAAAATTTGGCACACAGGTAGATGATACTTTTTATCCCGGAAAAATTAGATGATCCCGCGGAATTCACCAATAAATTTTATAATGCAGCGGGCTGCACGCTGCAACTAGTGTAATATAATTATTGGACATTTTGGTGATGAGGACGAAAATACACTTGGGACGATAAAGTGTTAACTTCTAATTTAAAAAAATAAGTACCATGTCTCAATTAGTTTTAAATATGTACATACAATAATTTTTATCTACGGGATTGTCCTTCCACGCAGCCAAAATGGCATTAAACTTTATATGGTGGTTAAGTATTCTTAAATTTTCTAATTTTCCGCGCAATTTTCTTAATATTTTCTTTTATAAGAACCTTCTCCTTACAATCACAAACACAACAAAAAAAATTACCGAAATTGGTCCAGCAATTCAGGCGTGATGTCGTGACCAAGGAAAATAGGAATTGATTTTTATATATATAGATTTGTAATATACAATAACAAATACAATTTTAGTTAAGTACATTGTAATATATTGTATAATATGTAAAACACCCGCGCACTTTGTTAGACGTAAATTCATTGACAATAAAAAAGTCCTCATTTCTGCCGCAGTAGTAATAATGATTTTTCCTCGTGTTGGCCCCGGGCTACTTTGAAGAATAGGCTAACTGCCGTTCTGCCAGGCAGATCGTAAAAGGCAACCGATTGGATATACTACCGTCGTGGCTGCTAGGTGGTAGAGTTCTACATTGTCTCGCCCGCGTCTGGTGCTACCGCCGTACTTATTCCTGCCGCAATAGCGTCAGTGTTTGTCATTGTCCTACTCCGGTCTGGAGGGTAAGGTAGCCAGTAGATTTATGCATATGGCATTGCCATCCCGCCACACGGATGGCAACGCACCATTGATATTTTTAGTGTTTATATTCGATGGTTTCTCTGTTCATCAGAAAAGTCAACTGCTTGTTTGTTATATAATTGATATAAATAAATCAATAAAGTGCATGTTAGGCAACGCTCAATGTAGGGTTCCGAAATTGTTCATCACAATATTGCGGACTAAAAGAGGGCTCTTATTGTTTTATACTATGTACCGTTTAACTTGTTTAACGTCAGTAACGAACTTTTTTGTTGGTCGGGCCCCATTCCCTAAAAACTGCTAAAACGAGTGTTGTGGTTTTCAAAATTCCTTAATGAATATACGGAATTGCTCTCAAGAAAAATTCGGCGATAATCTTAATGAAACTGTTAACACTTTCACCGAGAGATATTTTCAAAATATTTCTTAGTTTTGTAGAAAAAAAATCGTAAACTTCACCCAAAACCTAAAAATCGACCTTTTCCGTTTGCAAAATTACAGTATTTCTTGGACAACAATTTCAAAATTTTTTACAATTATTTTTTAATGAAGAACTATATTACACTTTCACCTTAGTCTTAGTTTTATATTAATCGACCTTATAAAAAAGTAATTTTAATACAAATATGCTTAATATTTTTGTCCACCATCTTCCATACAATTTTATATGAAGAATTTAATCGGTAAAATGTCAACATGAATTTTTAAAAACGTCCATCAAACATTTAAGTATCCCACCGGAATCAAAGGGGACAGCACGTCAGTTTGAAATTAATTTTCTGACGTAAATATTCCATCAGGGTGGGTTGCGAGTGTAATCAATCGCTTATGCTTAAACTCTCATTATAGTATTATTATGAAAATATTTTAAATTATTATGAAAAAAAAATTCACGAAAATTATTTATAAATATAAGCCTGTAATAACAAACAATAGCAAACAAGCAGATGGGTCAACCATCGCCTATAGACACCAAAGGTGTTAATGGTGCTTTGCTTTCTTGTGGCGAGGTCTAATGCCACATGCATAAATTTACCTTCTACCTTACCCTCCAAACCACAACACGACAGTGACAAGCACTGACGCTATTGCGGCAGAAATAAGTAAGGCAGTGGTACCAGACCCGGGCAAGACAATATAGCACTCTACCATCTAGTAGCCACGATGGTAGTGACTCGTATAGCCAATCGGTCGCCTTTTACGACCTGCCTGGCAGAACGGTAGTTGGCCCATTCTTCAAAGGAGCCCGGGCCCAACACAAGGGAAGACTTACTTTTAAAGATTTTTTATTTTAACAAAATAAAGTATATTTTGCAACAAACCTTTCATAGGTTGGTAGATTTCCACAACGTCTCGCACGGGTGTTTGGTACCACCGCCTTACACATTTCAGCCGCAATAGCGTCAATGTTTGTCATTGTCGTGTTCCGGTTTAAAGGGTAAGGTAGTGGGTAGACCTATCCGTGTGGCATTGTCATTTTGCAACACGGATAAAAACGGATAGCACCATTAACATATTTGGTGTCTATAGGCGATGGTTTCTTTTTTCATCAGGAGAGCCATCACCTTGTTGCTATTTTACGAATAAGAAATAGAGAAAAAAATTGTTAATATTTATTGTTTTATAAAAAAAAACAAACACGCTATTGAATTGACATAAAATACGAAACAAGTGAAAGAGTATGAAATTCTAGAAATAATGAAAAACCCGGTCTCGAGACTGTCCGTATTTTTGGTATGTAAATATTTTTTCAAACTTTTTTGTTTCGAAATACATATGTTCTGTGGAAATAACTACATAAAATATTTTTTAATGAATATAAATAAATTAATTAGTGTTTTCTTAATTTAGGTCGACTCATGTCACAGTGTTGTTGCGAATAATCTTGCGACCAGTGTGAAGCGAAGTGACCAGTGTGTAATACAGTGAATAAGAGAAGTGTTTTAGTGATACAGCGTAGGCGGTTAAGTTTGGTGTTAGTACAGCGAGTAAAACCAGTGTGTATAGTGTATTTACGTTAGCTTATCAGTGTATTTACGTATTTCATCGTAGTGTATTGTACCTTAGTGTTGTAAATACACGGTTTACTATAGGTGGCGTTTTCTTACAATTACGACCCCGAAGCACATAACAGTATAAATGAAAATTAGTGATCATAGAGGCCCTTTTTTTTACTAATTTACTAAAGTGCTTGATTTTGACGAATCGGAAGTGTAACACTACTTCAAACGCTTTGAGTTATGAGGCGTGCAAAATGTTTATAGTATTTTAGAGTCATATGTAATATTCAAATTCCTATATTCATAAAAAATTGTAAATTGGTTAACTCTGCAGGTCATCCCTAAAACTTTCTGCTAAATTGAGGTTTTAAGCTCGAAGAGTTAAAAAAAAATAACAGTTTATAAAATTGACAGTATTTCAATTTTTTAAAAGCTGGTTATTTTCAAAATGATGGTCGATTTTAATCTTTTGAAAGCCATTTAATGCAATTTAGAGCCTTAAATGTTTTACTAACTACAAAATTAATTGACTGAAAAACGACAAAGAAATATAAAAAAAAAATTGTTAAAAAAATTTTGCTTTTGATGAATCCCGAAAGAATTAGTCGATTTTATCTAAGTTACAGTTTTAGACAAAGTTTTTAATTAAAAGAGCTGTTAAGGTCTAGAAATCAATGGGTGTATTAGTCTGAAATTTATTTTACAAAACTGAAATGATATTCTTGTAAACAATAAAATTTTAATATTTGTAAAGCTGTAGCTTTTGGAAACTTGATTCGATATTTGGAATGGTATTTGACGTAGTTTTTTACGTAGGTACTAAATTATTGTAAAAGGTCCAAAAATTATCAGTTCAATTTATGGAAGGGAGGCAGTTTTTTGAGGAAAAGAGCCAATTAGATTTTGTATTCAGTCGGTACATTAACCTAGAAGTTATTTTAAAAAAATGTTATTTTGTCAAAAAAAATTTTGAGATTTGATCCAAATTTCTCAAAATTTCCTAAACCAAATTGGTTCAAATCTTCAAAAAGTCTAAGTTGAGTGGAGTCCAATTGAATGCCATCAACCTCGTTTCGATAGGTAAAACCGTTAAAAAGTAGTGCGATGTCTGCACGCACATACATACATAGACATACTGACGTCATCTTAAACCGTGAATATCTGGTAAAAACTCGATTTTTGAAAAATGAGTAATTTCTATCTATATACGTAGTGGGAAGTTCAAAATATTTTTTAAATTTTCTACCATGTCACTGTATTATATTAGCAAAGCATTTTTTTATTTTCTTCACATACCCTTGTATATAAAAGAGAAATTTTAAAAATTGCTTCAAAAAGTGAACCAAAAATACGCAGCACTACACTTATATGACTTCATCCAATTTTCCCCTACATATTCGGGCAAGCGTAATAGTAGCATAATATTGAATAATAATGATGCTTCAAAATTTATCCGCCAATACTTCGAAAAATTGCAATGTTAATCGAGATTTAATAAATTTCCAAACCCACAGCATTTTTTGAAGAATGTTGTTGAAAATATTGTTGAAAATATTGTTAATAATTTGAAATGGGGTAAATAAAGAAAGCATGAGTTCCGCATTAATCTACTAGTTACACTATTCAACTCAGAGCATGGGCTCCCTTGTTTCATTAAGTCAAATTTTTAATAATAGACCTATTAAAGTTGGCAAATGGGGTCTCATCGCCCCGTTTTATTGAATGACTAACTGATGAGTCCTAATAAACATAAGAATCGGTCAACATTACGAGGTAAATTTTATATCATTTTAATTATGAAATACTTGTAAGCATAGGTGCCGCTTGGATAGATTATTTAATTACAAACAAACTTTATATCAGAATAATAAAAATAACATCGGTATATAAATTACACAAATTGACTTAACCCCAAAGTAAGCAATTTATTAGGGCGAGCAAAGCGAGCCCTACACTAGGCCACTTTCTATGCACTTTTGTGGTACATTTTACTCAAAAATTATCGGACTTTTAGGTCTGTGCTTCGACGTAGTAGTTTAAATTCATGTCTAGATATGTTATCTATCATAAAAATAGAGAGAGGGAGACGGAGAGGGAGGGGGCAGGGGAGGGAGGGGGAGGAAGAGGTAGAGGGGGAGGGAGAGAGAGGGGAGGGGGAGAGGGAGAGGGAAAGGGGGTGAGGGATAGGGAGAGGGGGGTTTAAGAGGGAGAGGGATATGGAGAGAGAGAGGGGAGAGTGAGAGGGTGAGGGGGTGAGGGAGAGGGGGTGAGGGTGAGGGATAGGGAGAGGGGGGAGGGAGAGGGGGGAGGGAGAGGGAGAGGGAGAGGGGGGGAGAGAGGTAGAGAGAGGGCGAGAGGAAGGGGGAGAGAGGGAGGGGGAGAGAGGGAGAGAGAGGGAGAAATGGAGAGGGGGAGAGGGGAGGGGGGAAAGGGGGATGGAGAGGGAGAGGGGGAGGGGGAGAGGGAGAGAGAGGGGGGCTGGCTGGCTGGCGGGGAACAGAGTGAATAGAGCGTTAGTTTTAAGTTAGGGTGCCCCTCTTGCCCTGCTGTCATCATCATTCCTGTGCCTGCCTATGCCTATCCCAACGATATTGTATGAAAGTGAGAGTTGGGTATGTTAGAAGGGCATGAAAGTATAATCAACGCAGGACCAGGTTCGTAATGTTGAAGTGAGAGAGAAGTTATGCTTGAAAGAAAGTGTTGGTGTAAAGATGAGAAAGGGCATGCCCCGTTGGTTCGGACATGTATAAAGAATGGTAGGTGAAAGATTAACAAAACAGATATACAATGCGAGAGATGAAATACTTTATTATTTATTTTTCTATACATTAAAAGATTATAGAGTTTATTATTATAAATAAAGTCTATACATTAAAAGATGTAATTCTCATAAAAATACTTTTCTAACAATATTACTAGATAGTATAACTTTGCGAGCCCCTACAAAGCTTTGCTTTTTGCTAGTTTGCTAATTATGTGTTACTCAATGATATGAATACATAGAAATACACATAAAAACATTCAAATATGTTTATTAAACACCCAAACCAAGAAATACAAACCCTATGCTCAATATATGAATGCCTGACCCTGTGGGTAATCAAACCCGAGCCCCAATGATTGCGTAGTCAGGGTTGTTAACTATTTGAATAACAGAGCGGTCACCAATGGCTTCACTCACATTAAACAAAAACATTAAATGAATAAACATTAAATAAATAATAAAAATTTACATATATAGATACGTAAATTACTATGGTCCCTTGAGGAGATCGGTTCCGATTTGATTAATTTTGTGATACATTAAAAAAAATTAATACTTTTGATCGATTTTAATATACATTTAATTTACGTACCATGGCTCTGTATTATATTCTGAAGTATTAAATATTTAAGTAATTAAGTATTAGTACTTAATAGCAGTTTAATCACAATTATACATTATCAATCAGTTGTGAATAACATAATGTATTACTACACGTAGAACGCGTTCACTATGGCTCCACCTTGACTTTTGCCAAATCAATGAAAAATAGAAACATTGCGGTTTTTGTAAGTGTCATTACGTATGTCGCAGAAGAAAACACGCAACGATTACACAATTTTTAGGCCTAGTGTGGGCCATAGTGTGACGTATGGTCGACGTATATGATTAGTGAAATATATGGATGTATGTGTTCAATTTTAAATTCCCACGGTCGGGGACTAGCCTCACAAAAACTTGTAAAGTCTTCTAAGCTATGATAGTTTTTCTTTTAACTTCATTATATTTACTACTACCGCGAATTTTTTCCTATCCCCAGAACCACGGTAATATTATCTATACAGGATTCCAACTTCATAGAAATAGGCGAAGTGCGAGCTATGCCTACGCGCCTATAACCCATACAGACAGTCGCGACCGTGCCGTAGTGGCAAACGGACGGTGTGTTGTTTTTTAACAATAACCGCGCGACTATTTCACCAAAAATAAGTTCAAGTACATATTTAATGTAATTAAATCTACCAATCAAAAAACAACATGCATTTTAATTGAACACTTCCTATTCAATTTACAACGTATTTTATTTGTTTATATAAAAAAGTATATTGGCAATCACAAAACTAAATGGAAACACAAAGTAGGCAAATGTAATTAAAATGCTGGAGGCGGGCAGCCCTATTGCATATTTACATACCGCGCGGCTGTAGGCATTTATTTCAAAGATACTGCTGAGTTACAACACTGTACAGATAATATTACCGTGCTAAAACCAACCGTTTAGCTGGTAGAGGGGGGAGACACGTGACTCTAACAAAAATTAGCACTAATATTCACAAACCTACAATATTTTTTAAAAAGCTATCCAACGATACCTCTACCTGACAGTGTAGGGTACACGAGAAAAAAAATGAACATCGCCACTTTTCATGTAGGAGAGCTACCCTAAAAAAAATTTCGAGATTTTATGTTAGCACTTTGTTGCCGTGACCTATGTGTATATTAATGACAAATAACAGCTTTCTAGCACAAAGGATCCCTGCTCTAGACTACGGACGGACGGAGATAGCAAAACTATAAATGTTCCTAGTTTACTTCGGAGCTCTAAAAAAAGGCAGCATGGCCTCTCGTCTTAGCCTGCCCTTTGGGACGAAAGAAAATAAAGATAAAAAAATTATGCCAATGATTTGTCCAATCACGAGTTCCAAAGCCGGGTTTACTAGACCGCTAAGTAGGCTACAGCTACAACTTAGAAATTATTACATAAACACTTAAAAAAACGTAAAAAATAGAAAAAAACAAATACTCTGAGTTATTAGTATACTTAGTTGTATCAATGACCGCGCACAATTATTGTCACCCTACGCATCATGAACCTTATGTATAGGTATATAACTAAATATGTATGTATATGTACGCCGTTGGTGGGAGCATCGTTAGTTTTTTTTATACTGTAATATAACATACTTTAAAAACTATTACAATTGATTGTACTGCTTACTCTGATCAAACTAGTTTCGGCTTCTTTATCAAATAATGCCATGTATATGCAGTATTTTTTTATTTATGATTTTTTTTAACATTTGTGAAATACATTTTGAAGAAGCCCGGCTCTACTATCATTTTCGAGACATGGAGGTGATGGTATATTTTTTAAATAATATGTTGAATGTTTTTTTGCTTTTAGATCCTCGTACAAAAAACTACTGGTTTTGCACTTCCCCTGTTCCTGTGTTAGTAATAATGTTTGTTTATCATCGGCTCGTCTGCTCGTGGGGACCGGCGTTAATGGCTAACCGCCCGGCATTTAATTTGAAACGTCTCATCGTGCTATATAATGTGATTCAAATATATCTGTCAGCTCTCATAGCATATCAGGTAAGTCGAAATTTTATTGCTTAAGCCTAGACATCGGATTATATGCACCGTTAAAATTCCAAAGTATGCACTAAATAAATTGGGAAAGAGCGTGTCGGGCCAGAGATTTTTGTTTGATTGAAGAAATTTTAGGCTTCAATTATTTGCAATGGCTTCTGACTGTCGAATTTACCAACTACTTATTTTATGGCCTCAAAATTCTCAGCATAAAAGTATTACTTCGTGATCGCTTCTAAACAATTCCCATTCGCGTTAATATTGATTTTGAGGCTTAGCACTAGCATAAGGTTAAAATATCGTGAATTTTACTCGCGAAGAAGCTTTTAAAAACATTTTTTAGTAAGGTGTATGAAACACCAACTTGACATTTCTCTGGCTGAGATCCGCCACTGTTTTGAAGAAATGCAACACGCCTAATATTTTTACGAACATTTAACTACTGAAATAAACATCATTAATTAATTAATGTACAATATTAAATACATACGACCTGCCCCAATTTTGCTCGGGTGCAATTTAAGCGCACAAAAATACGTTTTTGTGACAAATCTTTGAAATTCTCGGTTTTTTTCGGCTATAACATGCATGTATCTACATTTATATTTTATACTAGCTGTTGCCCACGACTTCATCCGCGCGGGCTTCGTTTACTCCGCACAGCTCCTCCCCCTTAGGTGATAGCGTGATAATATGTAGCATATATGTTGAACCGACCTGTAAATAATATTCATGCAAAATTTGAAGCAAATCAAACAAAGAGATATACAGATAAACAGACAAAAATTCTAAAAACTATATTTTTGGCTTCTATATCGATTTTAGATCACGCCCCAAGTATTCTTTAAAAAAATATTCAATGTACAGTTTTGACTTTCCTACGATTTAATTATATGTATAGATAAAGTTTGGATGTTAGGATATATAGATGGATGGATGTTTGTTACTTGATCACGCCAAATCTATTGAACTGACTTAGATGAAATTTGGCATACAGGTAGATGGAATCTTCTCTGGGGAAATTCTGCTAAAATAAATACTATATTTGTATTGCAGAAAAAAGCTATTAGGGCAATTTACAATCTTAGCCCGAGGGTTTCCCTGAGAGAAAAGTTCAAAGAAATCAATATTCTAACTGTTATATCCCAATATATATTTAAGAACTTGATGTACGTTTGTAAAAATATTTGCCTGTTTAAAAAAATGGTGACGTACGCTCACTAAATACAACGAACAAAAACAATCTTGTTGTGCATGCATCTCGTCTCCACAGAATAAGTAACTCTTTTATGGAGCAATGTATACGCTTTTACAATAAACTTCCAGAAACTATAAGAGATCTATCAGTCAATAAATTTAAAAATGCATTAAACTGTGTGAAAAAGGATATTGTAAAATCGCGGATTATTTAGAAGACAAAAAAGTCTGGGATTAATTGCTCCTCATACTGATCTCATCATCATATTTTTTGTAATATTGTGATATTGTAAAAAAAAATGATATGAAAAAGACAAGCCCGCTGAGTTTCTTCCACCGGATCTTTTGTGTGTGGCCGCGTTTCCGATCCGGTAGTAGTTTTAAAAAAATATGTTGACGTGTCAAAATAACTTGTAAAAGTATTACCTTTCGTTACTATAGGCGATGGCTGTCAATTTACATTAGGACAACCGATATATCGTATTGTTTTGGATTTAGAGGAAATTGGAATTGGAGGAATTGTATTTTATGTAATATTGAGCATATGTTGTCCTATAATTTAAAAAAGTGTAAGAAATTATTCCAAGATATAGTTTATCCGTAATTAAACTAAATTCCTGGCAAATTTACAAAATTGATGATATTTAATAGTAATAATGTAAATAATAAATTAGTATAATGATATAGCTTCAAGAATTTGAAGGAAATTAACTTAATAAACATCTCTTATATATAATATTCCAACGAAAACAAAACTGGGACTAACAACTGCCGATAAAAGTGAAAACTAAAAAAAAAATGGAGAGTGTAAATGCGTATACGTGTGCGTAGGCCATTACACGTCATTAATCTGGCGCAACCACAGACCGCGTAATAGCGTAAAAAATGTAAATTGCCATATTGTGCTATTTTGTCAAGTCGAATAAAAAACTATGGATCAAGGAATACCTCTGGAGTGATTTTATTTCATCGTTAAGCATGATAATGATAACTAATGTATTTCAGAGTGTAAATGCAAGTGACACCAACAACCTAAGAAGTTACCTCGAAATCGTATCCAGTTTAATCCGCTGTGTTGCGACACACCACGAGCATGTCACACATTTTGGTGATGCGAACCCATTACTTTTAGTCTGCCAAAAATCGCTCAACCCTCATGCATTTTGAGTCACTATTTTTTCACCGTGTTAGTGCGGACCTCCTTTGAAGAATAGACCATTTGCCGTTCTGCTAGGCAGTTCGTAAAAGGCGAACAATTGGCTAAATACGTCGCTACCGTCGTGACCTCTATGTGGTAAAAAAACAACTTCTCACCCGGTACAACTGCCTTACTTATTCCTGACGCAATAATTGACGCTTATCAGCTATCACTGTCGTGTTCCAGTTTGGAGGATAAGGTAGCTGGTAACTTATGCATATGGCATTACCATCCCGTCACACGAATAGCAATGCACCATTAACATCTTGGGAGTCTAATCATCATCATCGTTATCTTAAATTAATAACGAATCAGGCCTCAGCATCTGACAACGCCAGAAAATTAATTGAATCCCATTCATAAACATATTATGACATATTGGACGACTAATATTATAAAGAAGAAAGATTTAATTTTTTTTATTTGTTTCTTTATTACGATTAACTTCAAAAACTGCTTGACCGATTTTAAAAATTCTTTCACTTATAAAAAGCATATAGCTTTTTATAAGTGAAAGAATTTTCAAACTTTTTAAAATTTTTAATAATCCAGGCTTCCAGCCAGGCTATTATTTACTCGGCAGACTAAAGGAAAGAAACGATTTTTTGGTCACTTTAGTAGCGAGTTACTTTTGGTATTGGATAAACATAAATCAGAAAATTGGCACACGATCAGAGTGCTAAGTGTGAGTTTTCCTTTTCGCATTCGATCGTGAGCGCGTGAGCGAAACTGGTTTCTCACGTTTACCACTAGGTGGCGCTGTACAAATCACATACAAATTCCTAGTAAACTCCAAACGCACTCACGATCGAATGCGAAAAGAAAAACTCACACTTAGCACTCAGAAAATTAAACATGACGTGTAAATTAATATCTATTATTTTTTTTATTTTAGTGCTTATCAAGACTATACTTGACCGGCTATTACAGTTTGTGGTGCCAGAAAATAAATTACGAAGATACGGAAATTGAGCGCATGGTCATTGATTATGTTTGGCTTTATTACATTATTAAGATTGTTGATCTACTTGACACTGTAAGTATTCCATTACAACATAATCGTAGTCGTGTTGTTTCCTGTGATATTCCTATTTCACCTTAAGGCGAGGCATCGTGACAAACGGAAAAAACTGGTTTGTTAAATCACGTTTTTTGTATTGATTGTTAAATAACAATTTTACAAAAATTACACGATATACCTGAAGATATTATCTAAAGAATGTGCTAACTCATTACATGATAGAATGTACTTTACTTGATCATATAACTTTCCGAAAACGGGCTAAAAAAATCTCTAAAACAAATAATTTGTTAATAATATTTCTAATCTTCCACATGATTTTTATATGGTGATATTTAGTTGTAAATACAAAAAAGAATGTGCTAAATTTTAGTTCTCAGCTGATGTCCTATATTTATTTATCCGAAAATTAACACGTTTCCCAGCGGTTGCAGAACATACCGCGCCACCCGTTTTCTATAGAATTGACGTGCGTCGAAATACCTCGCCTTAAGAAAAACTTACACTTATGACTTATTGTTACTAGTGACTAAGTACTACCACGCATCTTACCACGCACTACTCCTCTGTGGAACCAATTACCGGCGGAGGTGTTTCCAAATAGATACGACTTAGGGACCTTCAAGAAAAGAGCATACTCCTTCTTAAAAGACCGGCAACGCAGCTGCAAGATCTTTGGTGAAGTGGCTATCCATGGGTGGTGGTAATCACTTACAATCAGGTGAGCCTCCTGTTCGTTTGCCCCTTTTTTCTATAAAAAAATTGGTAGAGAATTAGCGATAGAATATTTACCATCTAGTCATAATTTAATTTTAATTAGAGGAGAGTTTTGGTACCACTGCCACCTATGCCTGTCACAATAGAGTCAGTGCTTATCCCTATGATGTTCCGGTTAGGAGGGTAAGGTAGCTTCAAAACAAATGCATTTGGCATTCCATTCCAGCCACAAGGATTTCAACGCATCATTAACATCGTTTTTATCTATAGGCGATGATTATCTCTTTCCAATAGGAGAACCATCCGCTTGATTGCTATCTTGTACCGTGCTGAGCCTTTCAAAGAATAAATCAACTGACTTACTTCTAGGCATCGGCGAGAATATGCATATACGTTTCACTAACATAATGGCACCTAACTAGGTGATAGAGTTCTGCAACGTCTCGCCCAGGTTTCAGTAGCACTTATAGCCTGGCAAAAAAGAGTAAAAAATAATTGAGGCCGCCACTATCGTTTATACGGTATCACATATACTGCATTATTGTTCTTAAAACTTCGAAATTTAGCTACAACACACAAGATTTGATTGTTTGTTTGTTTCATTGAATAGGCTTCAAAACTAATATAATAAAAATGTGGAATTATTGGAAAGTAAACAAGAAACAATTGAAGTTTATGACTCGATTCCCGATAAATTTAGTGTTGCGATAACTATTGTATTTTAGTTCAATCCGTCACCGCAACACACTTTTTTGCCAAGCTATACCTGCCACAATAGCGCCAGTACTTCTCGCTGTCATGTTCCGGTTATAGCAGCGTTTCTCAACCTTTTTTGTGCCGTGCTCCACTGTTATATTTCTAAAAAACAGCGTTGTTTAGCGAGTTTTATTGTTATTTATTTTATTTGTTGATATTTTGGTAACTACTAACAAAATTATATCTAATAAGTATTTACAGCATTTTTTAAGAATTGATTTTTTAACTTCCCGCTATGTATAAATTAATTTAAATTAAAATAAAAAAAATAAGGAAGTTACTGATTTTGCCCCGATTTTTTAAAATCAAGTTATCACCAGATCTCCACGTTTTGAGGTCCTAGGAACCTTTTCCGACTATTTTGACGATTACGTCAGTATGTCCGTATGTATGTGTGTGTGTAAACATCTCATAACTTTTGAACGGCTGGACCGATCGAAACGCGAATGATAGTATTTGTTTGAATTCCACTTAATGTAGACTTTCTGAAAATTATAGCCAAGTTGGCCCAGGAGATTTTGAGAAATTTTGAAAAAACCCCCAAAAAATTTTGGCGAAACAGTATTTTTTTAATATAACATCCAGATTAATGTAACAATTGAGTACAAAAACTAATCAGCTCTATTCTTTCGAAAACTACGTCTAATGCATTATCTTAAAAATTCGATTTATCCGTTTGGGAGTTATCGTTGACAAAAAATTTTGAAAAGTGTTTTTTCGACATCACTTCGAAATTTTTCGACCAATAATTTTTTAGTATTCTACGATATTTTAGTACTAAAAAAACTACGTCAAATACCGTTTCAAAAGTCATAATCGAATCTAAATTTATAAAGTTACAGCATTTCAAATATTCAAATTACGTTGTTTTTTACTTACTTACTACTTACGTACTTACGTACTTACTTAATATTTTTAACGTCGTCAGTATGTCTGTATGTGTGTGTGTGTATGTGTGTGTATGTGTATGTGTGTATGTAAATATCTCATAACTTTTGAGCGGCTGGACCTATGGAAATGCGGTTGATGGCATTCGATTGGATTCCGCTCAACTTAGACGTCCTAAAATTTTTAATCAAATCGGTCCAGCAGATTTAGAGAAATTTTGAAAAAACCTCAAAGAAAATTTTGGCGAATCAGTATTTTTTTTAACATAACTTCCAGATTAATGTACCGATTGAGTACAAAAACTAATCAGTTCTGTTTCTCAAAAAACTACATTTAATGCATCAATTGCATCAAAATCGGTTTACGAAAAATTAAAAAAAAAGGTGTTTTTCGACATAACTTCGAAACTTTTCAACCAATCATTTTTTGGTATTCTACAATATTTTAGTACTAACAAATTACGTCAGATGGCATTTCAAGAATCAAAATCGAATCAAATTTTCAAAAGTTACAGCTTTTCAAATATTAAAATTACGTCACTTTTAGCAAATTTACTTTATATTTTTAAAATAGTTTTCAGGCTAATACTCCGATGGACTTAAAAATATTATCAGCTTTTCTCCTTTAAAAACTGCGTCAAATACCGTTAATTGGATCAAAATCGGTCAATTTTTGTTAAGGATTTATTAATGATGAAAATATTTGAAAAAAATGTTTTTTGACATTGCTACGAAATTTTTCAAACTATCCATTATTTAGCTAAAGCAATGTTTTAGATCTCAAAAATTGAGTTGAATGTCATTCGAAAGATCAAATTCAATCAGCGTTCCCAAAATATATATAACTTCAAAAATCAATATACTGCCATTTTAACAAAATAATGTTTGAACTGAAAAAATCCATGTTTATAGTTTTTACTCTTTTGAGCTTAAAATACCTTAATTTAGCGGAAAGTTTCAGGGATGGCCTGTCAGGGTCAACTGCTTACACATTTTTGATTAAGTTACTGTTTGAATAAAAAATGAAGGCGTCTAGGTTGCTGTCCAAATTTGTTCGTCACTGAGTCAATAACATATGTACATGTATCATCATCATATATAAATGCCAAATGGTCAAATATGCGAACTAACTATTAATAATTCTAAGAACCTTATGTACCTACCATATTTGATGCAATAAATTATGATTGATTGATTGATTGATATATTATTTCTGAAAGGTGTTTTTTTCCTGAAGTGGCTCCATCTCTAACTACTTCACCAAAAAAACAACACCCAGTTAAAGCTTATGTTTTCCACTTTGGGCGAAAAATATGAAAAAATTTGAAAAAATGTTTTTGTAATAAAAAAATTAATTAAATATATTTTTTATAACAATCGACCAGTGCGCCATCTGTGGGTGATACATAATACATCTTAATAGAGTTTTATACTTGGAAAACGCTAGATGGTGCCGTGTGAAATCTTCGCACGGGTCAACTAGTAATTTTATATTAGTTCTTTTTTCATTCGTTTTTTATTTTTTTTATCTAAGTATACATATTTATTTTTTTTAATTTATTTTGAAACTAATCCTGGCGCCAACTATATGCATTACACCTCATATTATCCGTAGCAATTTATTTGGTAACTAACTATTTGCTAATTTGGTATTAGTGAAGTGGAAATTTGTAACCACAAAGAGACAAAAAGTAGCCTATGTCACTCCCCATCGGTTCAACTATCTCCACTTAAAAAATCACGTCAATTCGTCGCTCCTTTTTGCCGTGAAAGACGGACAACTAAAACACACTTTCCCATTAATAATATTAGTATGGATTTATTGTTTCAGATATTCTTTGTGTTACGGAAAAAGTTTACTCATGTGTCATTTCTACACGTCTACCACCACTTGGGAATGTGCTTACTGGGTTATATAGGCACCAAATATGTACCAGGTATGTATGATATTACAAGATTTAATATTATAATCGAATTTTTATTTAATACTAGCTTACCCAGCAAACGTTGTTTAGCTAAATTGATCTATAAGAGTGTTCTCCACTATATAATAGATACTATAAACCTTCTTCCTCTTGAATCACTCAATTTGTTAAAAACATCGAGCATGTAACCTAATAGAGTAGCAATATGAGCCATCTAATTCCGAAACTGATTAGTGTTTTGCCACTGATAAATAGCAATTCACGCTCGCACTAAAGCAGTTCACCAACCAACAAGTGACCTGTGTGTACGTCCCCGATACTCTCGAAAATATTCAAAGTTTGGTATATTATACCGTATAATGTCGTGTTGTTCTATTAGATGGTGTGGAAAAGCAGCATAACGTCGAATTATAAAACAGACGGAATTACGTTACATCGGCGTCAATAAACATTGATTTTATTTTAATTTACTTTCATATAATATGGCTCAAGTTAAAATGGACAGATAACACGAAACACGTGGACACTTGTTTATACGTCTTGCTCTTGCCTAGGTGTAATCTAAATACAACTATCTCATTTTATTCAATACGCGTTTACTATTGCTGTGTCATTATCACACTAACCTTGAGTCGGCCGATCACAGCATTACAACCGGCGCTACGTAGTGTTTTGGCGGAATTTGTTTTCTAACAAAACAAACAACATTGCCTCTCTATTAGGTTTTCGTAATAATTGCAGTTCTCGTATATAAATACAAGCGAAGCAATATTTAAAAAATAAAAATGAACTTTATTTCGTTGCCAATAAAGTTGACATTTGTTTCTTACTTTAACAGAGGGAAAAATGTTCCGAGCAAGACAACGACAACGGTGGATGTTGTCCCTTTCTTGCAATTACCAATGTAAATAAAACTATCGGATGGTAGATTTTTATATATTCCGTAACCGTTAAATCCCTTTTATTCATACACGCTGATAGATTAGCATAAAATGTATGGTAATTAACATATTGAGTTCTAAAATGTGCTTATTTTAATTATAATGAAGGTAATTATTTACGCAATGCAAAAACTGTTTTCCCAAATTAGTAGAATTAGTAGTAATTTGCAAACTACGCACGGCCGCACTTATATATGGCGCTTTATTTAGTAGAAAGGGGCACACTCCACCAATGTCGTTGTACTCTTCGGAACGATTTTGAAGCACATGTGAACATTCCAGATAGTATGTAACTTCCTTAATTATAATACAATGTTTGTTTTTGTTTGCAGGTGGCCATGGGGTAATGCTTGGGTTCATTAATTCCTTAGTTCATGCTGTAATGTACAGCTACTACTTGATCTCCATAGTACGTCGTGACTGGGTGCGGGCTTGGTGGAAGAAGTACATTACTCAGCTACAAATTGTAAGTTGTAGCTTTATAAAAGTAACACACATGGGCGTACCCAGGTTCTAGGCCCGGGGGGTGGGTGGGGGGGCAACCGTAACATTTTAAGACCCAGGTTCTGGGTCAGAGGGGGCAACCGTAACATTTTAAGACTATATTTTTATGTTATTATATTTTTATCTACAACAGTCTATAGTTAGTAGAGAGGTAAACGAATTCCAAGGAGGGGGGCAGCTGCCCCTCCCTGCCCCCCCCCCCCCTCGGTACACCCATGGTAACATACGTTTTTGAAACAGTAAAAACTTGATGTAGAGTACAGATATAATATGTAGAGTTATAACTATCTAGAGTTGAAAAACAACTCATTTTATTTTTGATAAAGCCGCCAAGTTCGTGATTTTATATCAACTAAAACTATCATTGTAATACTTTACTAAATAAAAGGACACAGGCGATTTTGGTTTTGTACATACCTTGCATGTCTTTCGGATTGACGAATATTAAAGTAGAATAATTTTCTACGTTTTTTAAATTACCTTATTATAAACAAAATATATCGCTAGGAACAATCATATAAAAACTTCTATTATCATATTTAAGAGTTACCATTGTATAAAACAGAATTAAATTTGCATTAAAACAGAAATAAGTATATATATATCATTATTTTCATTATAAGTATCAAATAAAAATTCTTCCTGTTTTTGTACTAAAATAGTTTAAAACGAATTTTTTTGTTATTTTAAGTATCTAAAAATCTTAGTCTTAGCAAAATCTTAGCTCAGAATTTTGTCAATTTAAATTAGATTTCTGAGATTAGCAATTGTACTAAAGACAACCAATGACAAGATAAATACTTAAGCACAGACTACTATGGAGAGAACTGAATGTTTACGTTAACCTTACCTATATTCCAAATTTATTTAGCTACTATTCATCAAGTTTAAAAAATATCTATCAATTGCGGATAAGTTAAGAAGTTAATAAAGCCTAAACTTACTGAATATATTAAACTTTAAGGTAAAAACTAAAAAAACAATGTATGAAGTCTCGCCCGTTTTCGACATGTGGTCGAAACGAGGGCTAGTTTCATATAATGTGTAACATCTGACATCTAAGAGATTAAGATAAGTTGTTACAATTTGATGGCCAACTCTACTATCGTGCGCGCTGATTGGTTAAATAAATAGCGTACGCTTTGCCGACTTCCGGTTCCATACTTATAATTATTTCTATCTCCCCCGCCATTTTCTGTCTCTCTCACTCACTCAATTTTCATAGGTATTAGTTTGACCGCAGCTATAAACATAACGTGTATCGTAGGTTTGATTTGTGTCAAATAAGAGTAGTGTGTGTAATGTTAATTTTTATTAATTTAATGTGTTTCTGATACATATTCCTTATATAAAAATACTAGCTGTTGCCTGTGACTTCGTCCGCGCGGACTTCGTTTACTCCGCACTGCTCCTCCCCTGTAGGAGATAGCGTTATAATATGTAGCCTATATGTTGACCCGACCTGTCAGTAATATTCATGCAAAATTTGAAGTAAATACATGCAGTACTTTTTGAGTTTACCCTGGACATACATACAGACAAATAGACAAACAGACATACAGACAAACAGACAAAAATTCTAAAAACTATAGTTTTGGCTTCGATATCGATTGTAGATCACGTCCCAAGTATTCTTTTAAAAAAATATTCAATGTACAGTTTTGACTCTCCTACGATTTTATTATATGTATAGATTAGCTTTCTGCACTTCTTCACCGTATAAACTTCAATTGTGCCAAATTTCATACTCCAACTTTCGGGTAATTGTCGGGAAAATGGGTGCAAAGTTTTTGTTTCACATATTAATATATAAATTAGTTTAAAACAATATATTAAAATTTCCTCTTTAAAGTTTTTATCAAGTGAAATCGAGAAATATATAAATGAGTGTTGTCCCGCGCGTAATTTCCAAAAAGGTAGACAGAGGCAACTACTGCACCTACTATTGGTTAATGGTATATTTTTATATCATAGAATAACAAACAAGCAGATGGCTCTCCTGATGGAAAGAAAAACCATCGCTTAAAGACACCAAGATATTAGTGGTTATGTTCCGTGTGGGGGGAATTTAATGTAGAGATTGACACATGCATAAGTTTACCTACTACTTACCCTTCTAACCAGAACACGACAGTGACAAGCACTGACGATATTGTGGCAAGAACAGACAAGGCGTTAGTACCAGACCGGTAGGCGTATCACGTAAGGTTTGCGATCAGCCAGCGATCAGCGATGACTATTAAACGTAACGAAAAACTCATCAAAAACGTCTGCAAAATTGCTTGCTGGTCACTGGATGCACTTTTTGCAATGTCACTGCACCAAAACTAATCAAGCGGCAACGACTGCCACTAATATACAAGGCTGTTATGTGTCTTGCAATAACTAAACAATTACGACAATGTCGCATTGTGAGTTACGCCGGCATGCGTATTGTTACGCGGCCGACCCTGTCTGTCTTTTAAAAAAAAACACTTTTTTCACTAGCTACTTTTATTATACAATTACACGGCTTTAATTGGACTTCCCAAATATTAATCGTGTAAAGTACCGATCGCGGCGGCTTCCAGAATCTAACTGAACTACTGATGGTATAAAATAATTAATTAAAATTATCAATGTAAGAAAATGCTGAATGTATGGAAAAATACAGTCTACATAGAGGGATTGCTGATTAAGACCTAACTACCTTGTAATAAGGGTTGTAGCAGTATCACCTAACGTTTGCAATCTGCCAACGATCAGCGATGACTTTTAAACGTAACGAAAAACTCATCAAAAACGTCGCCAATTGCTTGCTAGTCACATACACATTGCGAGATACGTGAGATGTTGAAGAACGCTACCATATAGTAAAATCTATAGGTCACCTATCACGATACGGTATTATATTCCATGTTGTGACCGAAGACCTGCCGACAAAGCGAATAAATACAATCTGCAAGTAAGGTTTTTAAAAAAAAACATATTTAAAGCCAGTTGCCTACCCCGACATTCAAACCCAGCCCAATGCGTCGATACCAAATAGTTAAGTTAAACCAATCATCACGCTTTTATCTGTGTTTTGTTTACAGTTGCAGTTCCTTCTGTTGATCCTGCACTTCGGTCACGTGATATTTGAACCATCCTGCGAGTACCCGAAATGGGTGTCTTTTGTATTTTTACCTCACAACATATTTATTCTGTTCTTGTTCTCCGATTTTTATCTTAAAGAATATGTTTACAAAAAGAAAAAGGATGTAAAGAATGAGTAAATCTAATTGTTTGTTTTATTTCATATCAAGTGTTATCAATTATCATATATTTATACTATAAAATGCTTGTGTTGATCAGCTCCCTTTGAAGAATAAATAGATGACCTGATATTGCGTCAGGCAGAGAACTGCCTGACGCAATGTCTGGTCATCTTTTATTCTACTAATAAAGGCGAATGATTCGTGTCAATACCATCCTGACTTTATATTTGCTAATTTTGTAATATAAAGAAACTCAAACAACGTTTGCATTGAACCAACTAGGTCGGTTTTGCTAATAATATTAGTAGTACCAAATCCGTTTCTATATTTAGGTATTTAAGATTATGCCAGATTCAAAGAGAGGCTGAATTACCTATACTTGGATATATTGAATTAAGCTTTGAATTCACCAACTATGGATTCTAAAACTATGACTATGAAATATAATATTTACAGCTACACTGTGATACTGCAAATGAAGGACGCATATTGATAACCACTTCGTGATTAAAAGCTATATCAGGGGTCGCTAAATGGTGGACCGCCGACCCATTTTGGTGCGGACCGCGAGAACACAGCAACTTGCACTATAGGCTACTTCCATAGATATATTTATATATCTATGGCTACTTCCGATATAAATAACTTCCGTGGCGCCAAAAAGATTGACGCGTGCTGTACGTAATTGCTTTCGGAAGTGATAAAGCTACTCTGCAGATGGAAATGATCGATTTCCAAGATAACACAGTTTTAAAACACAAACATGCGGAAGTTTCCAGTGAAAAGTTCTGGATAAAATTTGTGTGTGGTAAGAAATATCCAGAATTGCAAAAATTAGGTTTGAAACTTCTTACTTTGTTCGCTTCGACATATATTTGTTAAGCAGTATTTTCGAAGATTGAGTTAATTAAGAGTAAATTTAGATCTCGAATTAGGTACAACTGAACATCTCCAGGATTTAATGTCAATAGCTTGCACCAATTGTACTCCAAACTTCAGACGGATAATTCGCAACAAAAAATGTAATTTTTTGCATTGATACCTATGCAACAAAATACCTTTATTATTTCCTTAATTACATTTGTTTAATAAATGTGCGGTCCACGATGGTCATTTCATTTCTTAAAATGGACGCCGAGCGAAACTAATTGGTGACCCCTGAGCTATATTACAGTTATATTCTAATGCTGGGGCCGCACTTGCGTCTATCGTCCCGAAATCATATGCACGCTAGGCACAAGCAGACCTCACCCCGGGATGTATGCGAAAATTTGACCGTCCCGTTGGTCGAGTGGCATAGGCAATCGGTCGCCACTTACGACTTGCTGGCAGAACGGCAGTAAGCTTATTCTTCAAAACTAATATTTTAGAATATAAGAGCCTCTCCTCGCAAGTTGGGATTTTTTAGACATGAACTGCGAGAGTGTGAGCTATCTAATAAAACGATTTTGGACCTTCTTGATCAAGTACGGATCCAGCATTCAGGTCCGGAGGGGTCACATGTTTGAGGTTCAGGCAAGATAGGCTCTAATCCTTATCTAATTCTAACAAATCCACACCTAGGCCCTTACCTGGATCCCCCCTGGATCCACGCTTGTTCTAGATTCTCCCTCTGTGAACTTTGTAACCACACTCCAATATTCTAGCTTACTGCGAACTAAAGAGTTGAATAGTGTAGATTTAATAAGTAGACTCCTAAATTCATTGCAGTTGCGCATGGTAAATCCAAGCATTTAGTAGTTTTTTTACGTATTTAATCAATTTAAGCGCTAAATCGAAGCTTAGAGTTGAAAACAACGCTTCATTTTCCGCATTGGTCTTTATAAGCGATGATTGTCTCTTTACATCAGGAATGCTATCTGCTTATTTGTTATGTTATGATATGATAATAAAAATAACTACGTTAAAAAAAACCGACTTCAAAAACTAAAATGTAAAAAATAATAAAGATTTAATATTAATTAATTACTACTTATTATTTATATGTGTTATTTACTAATAGGTTTGAAGTCGGTGCCAAGCCAATTCGGCATGCACGCGCGGGCAGACGTCGTTGATGGACGCGGACGTCTTGAATACATAAGTTTTTGAAAGAAAGAAAGAAAATATTTATTTACAAGAATATGGGTGTTACAAGTTGTTAAAAATAAATTAAGCTACCAACATATTCTACCATTATGTACATTGATATAAAATACCCAAGATACACAGTTCCGAACAAAACTGACACTCAAAACTGTCGCTAATTCAGTCTAAAAAGTTATTATGGCACAAACGTGTTTTGCATATTCAACCTTAAACGCAAAACTTAAAGTCATTTTTAAAAAACAATGTACAAAAAGCAATAAAATTTTTGACTTAAGTTAGCCGGTAGGACAAGGCACATGTGGAGTCGAATATAAATATTTTTATGCATTGAGGTATTATTTTAAGGGTTTGTAAAATTTACATTAAAAAAATCTTGTCGAAATTCTGGTATTGCGTAGAACATTTATATATCAATAAAACAAATAATGACCATTAAAATAATTTATTTATATTTCAAACGTTATAGGTTATTGATTCTATTACACAGAACCTACACATATAGGCAAACTGTGGGTTTATAGCCATGTAGTATTTGACGCTTGATATTGATACATTTAGTTTGCATAGTCTAATAGATTTAGAATATACTGAAACAGGAAATTTACTGCAATGGTGACTATGCTACGTTATAAAGTTCATAGATTCTTACATGATAACAGACACGATTTTTTTCAGACTTATTATGTAATGTATCGACAACATAGTAAGGAAACGCATTAATTTCCTAGAAATAAATTTAGCTTTTCGTAGAATTCTCGTTTTAAATTAGATTTCAGTTTTTCTGTTTTTTTTTTGCAGTATTATGTAAACGAACATTTGTTTAGTTATAGTATCTGCAGACGTACGAGCGAATACTGCCCATAGACATTTGAAACACAATAGGTTAGTTACTAATGCGATGTCGGCTTCTGAAAATTTTATTGACCCTCGTATAAAAAATTCCAATAGAACAATTTAGAGCTAAAAAATTGTGTTCAATGTTATTCGGAAGATCAAACTCGTTGATGATTTTGAAAAAATATACATCTTTTCAAATACTGAATAACTATCATTTAAAAAAAACGTTGGATTTTTGATCTTTTTTAATTCAATAGTCTATGCTTAGGCATAGTTTTTTTCTTTGAGGTTAAAATACTTAAATTTAGCGGGAAGATTCAGGTGGCCTGTAGGGTCAACCAGTTCACAGATTTTTTAATATAGTTACATTAGTTGGTTACATAGGTGTGTTACATACACAGAAATCCTAATAGATACGTATATTTAGTTTGGAGTATAGTTTAGTACATATAATATTATTGCCAAAGGTAATTTTAGATTAGATATTTCCTGTTAATTATAAATTTCTTTTATAATTACGTTAGTTTTTTCGATAGGTGTGTTACTAATAGGTATTTTTAGTTTGAGGTATAGTTAGTTATGATATTAGGTATAGAAAATTTAGAAGTTATAGGAAGTTCAGGTCTTACGTTTTTTACTTACATTTTAATAACAAAACTGTCGTATATAAATAATTAAGATGAATATGTAAATATTATTTTTAACGTACCAGCGGCCCACCCGGCAATGCAGAGATTTTTAATAAAATAAAGAAAGGTTAAATAAGTTCTAAAGTAAATATGCGCGAGCAAAGCCGCGGGTAACAGCTAGTATGCAAATAAAACAACTCGTACATATAAACAGTCACTTAAAATTTATATGAGACTAGCTGCAGATCTCTGCATTAGGATAAAAGTATTCTATGTGCTATTCCAGGTCATCTTATATCCGAGTCCAAATCCAAATTGGTACAGCTATTTTTTACGTGATTGATTATCATATGTATAGTATAAGATATTCGCAATCAAAAACAACATTTTATTAAAAATAAATTATTAAATCAAAAAATAAACATTCTTAAAGCAACCTGTGCCTTCCACTTAAGAAATCGTTATCAACAACACGTGTAAACAGAACAAAATTTGATGCTACTTATGATTTCCTATTGTTATATTAAAAGTTTCGTAATATATCTCCAAAGTTCATCGTAAGAATCACAATCATATATATATATTGTTATTTTATATTCGTACAAATAGAATAAAAAGAATCACCTAACTTGGTCCTCAAAATAAGTAATCAATATAATCAAACATTTTAAAATCGTCAAATTGATGTCCTCTTCTCTTTTGGCAGTTGGTTAACAACTATAAAAGGTATTCAAAATTATTAATGAAAACAATTAATCTTATTTAAAAAAAAATAACTTATTAATGAAAAAATCGACTCCACTAATAATAACAGGATCAATTTGTATTATTCGACTAAATTAAAAGGAGGTTGTAATGTTGTAATTTTGTCGTATTATATTTGGAGCGTCGAGTACATTTTTGAGACAAATAAAATAAAAATCATACCTTACACCCTATATTTAGTAATTAATATAAACGACAAAAATAAATCGATAAACTCTTATACTTACCGGAAGTACAATATCTTATATTTTTTTAACGCTCATGATGTTGTATTTTACAATTTATCAGAGAACAATTCTGTATTTTTGACGCGCGGGCAGTGACGTGAGCGGCGGGCTTCTATTTGAAGTAAGTGCACAATTTTAAATTGTGCACTCATTCTTAGAGGACGTTTTTGAGACACTGATTGTGTATCTTGGGTTTTTATATATCAATGATTATGTGGTGTAAATTCTAAATTAAAAATTTCGATGCGTTTTAGCTT
Organism: Apodemia mormo; assembly: GCA_036924255.1. Lineage (NCBI taxonomy): Eukaryota > Metazoa > Arthropoda > Insecta > Lepidoptera > Riodinidae > Apodemia > Apodemia mormo. The sequence goes on from JAUPFN010000052.1 coordinate 155,107, forward strand.
AATTGATAAATCTATATTAATTCACATGTTGTTCCATTTAGTTTAGGAATTCTGTTGAATAAATTTTAGTATTTTTTTTTTTTATTATTCTTCGTATTGATTGAAGCTGCTTATAATATTAATATTTAGTTGCTCTTTATTAGGTATATTTACGCATTTTAATCTTTAAAGTAGTCATTTTATTGTATTAATTTGCTCGTATTCATTTCAGTGATTAAAATATTAATATTTGTTTAAGGCTTGGCACCGACTTCAAACCTATTAGTAAATAACACATATAAATAATAGGTAGTATTTAATTAATATTAAATCTTTATTATTTTTTACATTTTAGTTTTTGAAGTCGGTTTTTTAACGTAGTTATTTTTATTTAATACTTTTTAGTGTATTGTTGTATTGTCAATTATTTATGGGTAGACCTACAACAGATGCTGCGCGCCTTAAAAAATATAGATCTCAAGAAACCGGAACGGATAATAGTAGTCATCTCCGTAAAAATGCTATTCGAAACACAATGTCATGTTCTTATGAGTCTATTAAAGATCATGAAAAACGTTTGTTGGCCATAAAAGCATACATGAAATTACGCTAACGTCAAGAAATTTTTGTACGGTATAATTCTAAACTCGATAAGATCCAAGAGCGTATAGCGAATGAGTCTTAAGCGGAGAGCTTATAGACTTGGTCTCAATAATGAGCGTCTAGCGAACGAATCTGCCGAGCCGAAAGCTCATAGAATTGGTCTCATTAAGGAGCATTTAGCTAAGGAGTCCACCGAGCAGAGAGCTACGACACCGTACAGCAACCGAGTCTGCGCAGCAACGTGAGAACCGGCTAGCGGCAGCGCGTCAGACGTCACAAAGGCTTCGTTCAATGACTGAGCGTAATTTTATAACCACCGTACGTCAATATGCTAAAGTACCATGCACAATATGTAAGAAATTATTATATCCAAAACAAGACACGTCATTAGCCACAGCACATTTTGATTTGCTACCGTTGCTCGACTACCATAAAAAAAAGAAAGTTCCTTCTCAGAACTGGAACAACATGGAAGTTATGTCTATCTCCTGAACTGACCGAATTGACAGACGTAATCCTTTTATAACTAGTTACCATCAAGCACCAAAATGCTCGTCAACACCAATCAAATGAGCCCAAAAAATGTACTAAAATGACACAACTCGATAGAGTTGTGTCATTTTAGTACTGAGCTCCTATGGCCACCTTCTGGCTTCATCATCGGAACTTGGAGGATCCTAGTTACCACCAAGCACCGTAGTGCTCGTCAACACGAATCAAACGAGCCCAAACTCGATAGAGTTGTGTCATTTAATTACTGAGCTCCTATGGACACCTTCTGGCTTCGTCATCGGACCCTGCAGGATCCTAGTTACCACCAAGTACCAAAGTGCTCGTCAACACGAATCAGACGAGCCCAAACTCGATAGAGTTGTGTAATTTAAGTACTGAGCTCCTATGGTCACCTTCTGGCTTCAACATTAGACCCTGGAGGATCCTAGTTACCATCAAGCACCAAAGTGCTCGTCGACTTCGATCAAACGAGCCCAAACTCGATAGAGGTCTGTCATTTAATTACTGAGCTCCTATGGCCACCTTTTGGCTTCATCATCGGACCCTGGAAGATCCTAGTTACCACCAAGTACCAAAGTGCTCGTCAACACGAATGAAACGAGCCCAAAGTCGATAGAGTCTTGTTATTAAACGATTTTTAACCATTTAATTACTGAGTTCCTGTTGTCGCCTTCCGATTCCATCATCAGATCAGGTCTATCTCATAATAAGTTTTTATTGTCATCCAATTTACATACGTATACAAAATTTCAGCTCAATCGGTAACCGGGAAGTGGATTTACTTGCAAGATTTGATTTCAGACATCGACATAGGTAAAATAAATAAAAAATGCTCATAAAATAAAAACTACTGGTCCTACCTGAATCAAATTTTTATTTCCAATTCGAAGCTATTCCGCATCAAACAAAAAAGAATCACGTAAATCGGTTCAGAAACCTCGGAGAAATCGGTGTACATACATAAAAAAAATATATATATACCGGCCGAATTGAGAACCTCCTCCTTTTTTTGAAGTCGGTTAAAAAGTAGAAATACATATTTTATTTACTGCTTATATTCTGTTCTAGCATATGAGTTTATATTATAATAGTAATTAAAAGATTATTAAACTAACTTTAAAATCAGTTGTACTCATATATCCAAAAGTACTAAATCGATTTTGTTGAAACTTGGACTTTTCCGTATGTTGGAATATGCCTACTTCAAATAAAAAAGAATTATCTTGATATGGCTTATCGTTCCCGCGAAATTCGAGGACAAACATACGTTCGCTTACAATATTTAGTGCACGTGTTTGGACGCCTAAATAGATCATCATTTAAATACTCGTATTATCCCAGATCGTACTCAAATATTATCCAATTCAACCAATCCATACTAATATTATAAATGCGAAAGTCTGTATGTATGTCTGTCTGTCTGTTACGCTGTCACGGCTAAACCGCTGGACCGATTTTCGTGAAATTTGGCATGCAAATACTTGAAAATCCGGGGTCAAACATAGGCTATTTTTTTTTTCAAAAATTAGTCCTGAAAGGCTGAAATAGGGGATTAAATTTGAATTAAAAACTATTTCGACGACATGTTAATACACTTGCGGGCGAAGCTGCGCGGGTCAGCTAGTATGACATACATACATGTCAAACCAAAGAAGTATTGTATACTCTTTGTGTCAAACTGCTAACCTCCGTTTTTTCGTCGGTTGAAAATAAACAGATATCTTTTCAGTAGTCTGATTTTAAAAATATTTTTATCATAATATCTGTGTTAGTACTTATCCTATGCTTGGGAAATTCTGAAAATATTTAAAAACAACATAAAAAATTTCGACTCGGTTAGATTGAACTGGCGACCTTACCTCAAGCCGGGATGCTCTAACCAACTATTCAAAGTGGTGAAATTATTTTTTTTTTGTGATAAATTCCGTCGATTGTATCTACTGATCGCTAGATATACCCATGAAGCCGTATATATAATACTTCGTGCAAAGAGTATACAATACTACGTAAGACGTGGATATAGTTGCTAAATGTCATCGTTACAGATGAAATACGGATTCACCAAGATATTCGATTGAAACATTGATATAAAAAACCTAAGATACACCATCAGTGTCTCAAAAACGTCCTCCAAAAATGAGTGCACAATTGTAAATTGTGCACTCATTTCAAATAGAATAGCGTCGGTCGCGACACTGTCAATTTTATTTCTTTTCGTACGTTGCTTTGTAAAAACAACTATAAGTAGTGCACTTAAGGTTGGATATGCAGACATATGTTTTTGTCATATCTATAACTACTTAAATGAAATTAGGGACACTTTTGAGTGTCAGTTTTGTTCGGGACTGTGCATCTAGGGTTTTTTATATCAATGGATTGAAAACTTAAAAATGTATGTACAAATAACAACTTTGCGGTTTATTTTTGTTGTTAGTGACAATTTTAAAAACTTTTTGGGTTGTTATTAAATCCTCAATTCTTTGGAAGGGTTACTTAAAAGTCTTACGGTCAAATGCAACGCTACGAACTTACGTATTTATTAACCTTTGAAAATTTTAATTAAATACCCCAAAGGGTCATATTGTACTTTACATTAAATTAATAGTCTTCCATGAGGTATATAGGTATAGGTATAGGTGGAGCTAGCACACGTATTAAATAATTATTTAAACAAATATTTACATTATATCTCTGTCTATGAGGTCTCCCCATCTATTTTTATACAGCTGTGTTAGAAAGAGAGGGTAAGACCTCAGAAGATGACAGCAGTATTTAAAATTTGGTTTCAAGTAGGTATTAGAAGTGCTGACTCCAGATATAATACAGCTTCATGTAGTTTTCTCAACACAAAACCATCGAAGTGTATCACTATATTATGAGCATATCCCTTTGACAATACGCTATCAAAACTATAAAATAGCATGCATTCCAACGCTGAATATATAAAAATGGCTTTATCTCTGTCTAACAAGTACGAATTTTCATAATAGACAAAGTTACAAAAATGTCTGTGCTCTAATTTCAAATCATTTATCTATAGTTTTGCAACATTCATAGTTAAATTTATATATATATATATATATATATATATATATATATATATATATATATATATATATATATATATATATATATATATATATATATAAATTTACATTATAGAGAAGTTGAAACAGGAAACCTCAAGTGCTCAGTGCCCTCTTAAAGCCATTTTCCCTGTGTTGATCCGGCGGAGTTATCACGTATCTTGCAATGCGCAATTATCGTAATTGTTTAATTATTGCAAGACACATAATAGACTTCTATATTGATCGCCCCGTTGGTCGAGTGGTTAGCGACCCTAACTACGCAATCGACGGGGCTCGGGTTCGATCCCCGATGGGGACAAGAATTTGTGTGATGAGCATAATAAATGTTTGTATTTCCGGGTTCGGGTGTATATTAAATATATTCTAGTATTTATATATGTATTTCTATGTATTAGTAGATATCGTTGACTAACACCCATAACACAAGCAAATTATTTGCTTACTTTGGGGTTATTTATTTATTTATTTATTCATCAACAAAAAATCCACAGCATATCACAATAAAATTAATCGTTGAATAAAATCACATCATAAGCCAATTACGGATTTTCATTTTGTAGTGACAAAACTTATTTAGAGTTAAAAAAATATAGGCGACTTTTATATAGATCAGTAAGTGTAATTTGTCCCGTGAATATTTATTTATTATTATTATTATATTAGTGGTAGTCGTTGCCGGTTCATTATTTTTGGTTCTGTGACAGCGCAAAAGTGCATCCAGAGATCAGAAAGCAATTAGCGACGTTTTTTTTTGATGATTTATTTGTTATGTTTAACAGTCATCACTGATCGATGGCGGATTGCAAATTTTAGGTGATACGCCTGCGGGCCTCTTTTAAATAATAGATTAGCTTGTTGAATGAAACGGAAGCGATTTTATGAAATTAAAATTGTACATAGAATAATGAACTTATGTCAATTCGCTACGGATCAACTGAAGACGCCGATTTCGCGAAAGACGCGCGACCTTTTTTTAGCTTGTATTTAATTTGTGTGTTATGCAGTTGACATAGTTCATTATGCTATGTACAATTTTATTGCAAGAAGTCGCTTCTGTTCCATTCTGCGGAGGTGTAAATTGAGCCTATAATGTTTTTCGTTTAATGTAGAATAATCAAATACATTTAAACAATAGGTACGTAGGTATAGTTGCAATGAATAATTTGGCGATTTAGTTCTAGTATTCCTTCTGCAATCTGCATCATATTATAACGCTGCAATTAGACATCATCCTTTTAGTTTTTTTCATGTTTATTTTAAGGTACACACCACAATTATGGAAAAACTACAATAATGCAGCTCGACCTAAAACCTATGACCGACGACCGACGACGACGACGACCTATGAAGTGCGATCTCTTATAGCGGCTGTACACATTGGGCCAAGGTATTGGGCCAACAAAGTGAATTGTAAATGTTTCTGTTTATTCATTGGTGTATTGATCATTCTGCATTGGCTCTTTAATAAAGATGGACGTACAATCTCTTACAACCGTAAGAGTTGCCAGTAAAGATTCCTTTTTCTTTTTTTAGTTCAATAACAGGAATACTTATCTTTTTTTATATATATATCATATGATAGCAAACAAGCAGATGGGTCTCCTGATGGAAAGAGTCAACCATCGCCTATAGACACCAAAGATGTTAATGGTGCGTTGCTATCTTGTGGCGAGGTTTAATGCCCCATGCATAAGTTTACCGGCTACCTTACCCTCCAAACCGGAACACAACAGTGACTAGCACTGACGCTATTGCAGCAGCAATCTTCTATACGTTTCTAAACATCATTAACCTGAAATAAAAGTATTAAAAAATGGTATTTTTTTAATAACCTAACCTAATACCTAATGTCATCTGAACCAGTGCACTGCTCTGAACTTCCTCTTTCACCAGTGAGTCAAAACAAGGCGAAGCGAGACAAGACGAGAAAGGTTTAAAAAATAACTAGTATTGACTTGAATTCAATACGAACAACATGTATTCGGAATTCGGATAGATTCCATTAATGATTCCGTATAAGATACTGAAAATAATAATTACTTTGTACTTTAAAATCAGTCCAAATCTCGTAAATATGTATCGATAAGTAATTACCATACTATTTTACTTTGAAAACCAAAAGTCTAGAAAGTATGAACAACAAAAACCAGCTTTTTCGTCAATAATTACCAATTTAAGCTACTTCACCAAAACATAGCAGGTGCATTAAAAAAGCGAGATTATTTGCAAGTAGCTATTAGTGAGCTTAGCGAAACACTAGGTAAAATTGATGTTATATGTCTTTCTGAAACTTTTCTTAAGCAAGGTTCTGAAACAAACTTTAAACTTGACGGTTACACTACGGCATCTTATTTTTCTTGTGACAATCAGCGTAGGGGTGGAACTTGTATTTTAGTGAGAAATGAACTGGATTTTAAAATGCTAGATTTACAAATACGCTTACCATTTTCCTTTGAAAGTTGCGCTGTTGAAATTATTAATTATAAACTAATAGTAGTTTGTATTTATCGTACTCCCAGCTCAAATGTTGATATATTCCTAAATAAATTAGAATTATTATTAGAAAATATTATGATAAATTCAAAAAAGAAAATTATTTTATGTGGAGATTGGAATATAGACCTGATATAAGATAAATAAATAAATAAATATTCACGGGACAAATTACACTTACTGATCTAACCCCAAAGTAAGCAAATATTTGCTTGTATTATGGGTGTTAGTCAACGACACTAATACATAGAAATACATATTATACATACATAAATGCCAGAATATATATAATAAACACCCAAACCCGGAAATACAAACATTTATGCTCATCACACAAATGCTTGTCCCCGTCGGGGATCGAACCCGAGCCCCGTTGATTGCGTAGTCAGGGCCGCTGACCACTCGACCAACGAGTACACATAAAAATTTAACAAGCATTCTTTCAAATAACAACATAAATCAACATATTTTAAAACCTACTAGGAAGCATGCATGTCTGGATGTAATAGCAAGTAACATAAATAATGTTCAGTCTAACACTCATACACTTGCTTTGTCTGATCATGAAACTGCTCAGAGTATACAAGCCAATATAGAGTCAGTCTTAGAATTTAAACAAAAAAGAGCTTTTTGGTTTGAAACAAAGCGGATATATGGGCAGGAAAATATTAAAAAGTTTCATGAATGTTTATCAAGTTTAAGTTTTAATGAAGTTTTTACAAAGTCAAACTGTGAAGAAACATTTAATGAATTTCATAATATTTTACTGTTGTTTTTTGAGTTATGTTTTCCTAAGATCCGTGTAAAAGTTTCAAATAAACCAATAAAAAATAAATGGTTAACTAAAGGTATTCTAAAACGTTGCAAAGTAAAACGCCAGTTGTACCTTAATTATCGTCATGCTCAATCTAATAAAAAAGAAAATAAATGTAAATATTTACATTATAGGAAAATTTTGTCTAAATGTATATTAGAATCACAAAAACAGTCTGCTTTGAAATATATTGAAAATTCCTCTAATAAATGTAAAGCTTCATGGAATCTGATTAAAAGTACATTTCAGAACAAAATAAATATTAGAGAAATAGGAAAAATCAAAGTAAACAATTTAAAGTACACAAATACTCAAACAAGCTGTAATCTATTTAATAATTTTTTTATAAACCAGACAAAATCAAGTAGTGTAAAAGTCAAATCTACAAATACTTCAAAATCATATTTTTTACCAAATTGTATTAAAACCATGTATTTGACACCAGTAGATAAGCATGATGTGAAAAAAGTTATTCATTCATTGAGAAATACTTATGCTACTGGCTATGATAATATTAGCACAGAATTATTGAAAAATGTTGCTAGTGTAATATCAAAACCTCTTAGCCATATAATTAATTTGTCATTTTTGGAAGGTAAATATCCAGAACGATTAAAAAAGTGTATTGTCAAACCGTTGTTTAAAAAAGGAGATATGTGCGATATAAACAATTATAGACCTATTACTTTAATTCCAGTCATTTCAAAAATCTTTGAAAAAATTATTTATGAAAAGCTCTATAATTATTTACTTGATTTTGACCTACTAAAAAATAATCAATATGGATTTAGGAAAGGTAGGTCTACTACATTAGCATGTTTTGATTTAGTAAAGAGCATAACTGAATGTCTGAATAAGAAAATGTATCCACTTTGTGTATTTTTGGACATGAGTAAGGCATTTGATTTTGTTTCACAAAATATTTTATTATCAAAACTTGAAAAATATGGTATTAGAGGAAAGTTTTTAGATTGGATAAAGAGTTATTTAGAGAATAGGAAACAATGTGTTGAAATATCTAAAATATGCGGAAATCGTAAAAAAATATATACTTCAAACTACCTTGTTAACAACTGTAGTGTACCACAGGGCAGTGTTTTAGGACCCTTGCTATTTTTAATTTATATCAATGATCTTCCTGATAGTATAAAACATGATTGCTTTTTATTTGCTGATGACACTACCCTACTTATTAAATGTAAAAAATAAAAAAGACTTGGTAAATGAAACAACCGAAACCTTATTCCAAGTTTCAGACTGGTTAATTAATAATAATTTAAAAGTTAATGTAACTAAAACAAAATTAATTGAATTTCAGAACTACCACAGTAATATTACCAAAAACACAAATATATTTTTAAATAAAGTAAATATAGATGATGTAGATTATACAAACTTTTTAGGAATAATTATTGACAAAAATTGTAATTGGAAAGCACACATTGAATCTCTATGTAATAAGATTGATAGATTTGTCTATGTCTTGAGAAGACTAAGGGAAGTAGGAGACGCAAAAGCCTCCCTATTAGCATATCACGGATATGTCTCTTCTAATTTACAATATGGAATTCCTATTTGGGGAAATTCTGTTGAATTGGTACGAATTTTTAGAGTCCAAAAGAAATGTATTCGAGCAATATGTGGTGTTAATCAGTTACATTCATGTAAACCACTTTTCAAGTCTCTTAAGGTACTTCCCTTACCATGTTTGTATATTTTAGAGGTATGCGTATTTGTAAAAAAGCACCAAAAGTTATTTAAAACAAATGCTGAAGTCACTGGTAACTCATATTTTAGGAATAGTAAGAAATTATATGTGTCTAACCAAAAATTAAATAATTTTACAAAAAATGTGTATTGTATGTCTATTATTATATACAATCATATTCCTGATAGTCTTAAATCATTGCCTACAAATAAATTTCGCAAAAAGTGGTTTGATTTGCTGTTAGATAAAACTTATTATGATATTAAAGAATTTTTAGCCGATAAAATTAAATGTTAATGGATAGAAATATAAGTTTGTTGAATTGTCCTTAAAAAAATTTCAATGTAGTAAAAATTTTGTAAATGGTGAACATTATGTAAATTATTAAAAAAAATAATTACTCAAAATATGAAACTTGTAATTATAAAAATAACTTTGTAATATGGAATCATCCTTGTATATTTATAACAAGAACATAAAATAGAGAGAAAAAGACCAGCCCGCTGAGTTTCTTCCGCCGGATCTTCTCAGTGTGTGGCCGCGTTCCGATCCGGTAGTAATTCTGAAAAATCGATACAATTTATAGTTTTAAATGTAATATTATATAATGATATTTTTTTAAATATTTGCACACCATATATTGGTAGAATATGTCAGTAACTTAATTTATTTTTAACAACTTGTAACACCCATATTCTTGCAAATAAATATTTTCTTTCTTTCTTTCTTTCTTTATTATTTTCAATATGTTACAGAATTTCTGGACAAAGATGATTATATTTAATAATTGTGGTGTAATAATGACAAAGTTTCAATTCATAAAGGACATTCATCATCATCAGTCATTCATTCATTGGTTCATTTCGATACATTTCTATGAATTGTAAAACCAAGTGTTTGTCCACGCCATCGTAACTCGGGAACAACAATTTAACATACGCGCAACACAACCGTCTTTATGACGTATGACTGACGTATGACAACGAACTTTATAAGAGGCCAACGTGTGAACTCCGCAAACGGAGCGCGCCAAGATCCTTTGATGTGCGCACGAAAAACCGACAACACTCGCTTGGCCGGCCAATGTTGGCGCCAACTAGCAACATACCGCCATACATAGAAGTCTACTTGGCGCGCTAAGTAGGCTTCTACACGTTGGGCCAATATGTTGGCCCAATATCTTGGCCTAATGTGTACAGCCGTACTTAAAACCTTAAAAAGTAGCATGTATACTCTTTGGTACTCTAATTAGTCTGTCTTTAGCAGGATACCAAGGAAGTTACATTCTACCCAGAATGTCACACGCGCTTCAAGTTCGTTCCGAAGAGTACCACGACATGAGTGGAGTGTGCCTCTTTCTACTAAATAAAGCGCAAGGAAGTTACATTCTACCCGGAATGTTCACGCGCGCTTCAAAATCGATAAGAAGAGTACCACGACATGGGTGGAGTGTATCTCTTTCTACTACATTAAGCGCCAATCGCCATATACAAGTGCGGCCATGCGTAGTTTGCAAATTACTACTAAGTAATTCTACTAATTTGAGAAACAGTTTTTGCATTGCATAAGTAATTACGTAATAATTAAAATAAGCACATTTTAGTACTCACTGTGTTAATTACAATACATTTTATGCTAATGTATTTATCGGCCTTATATATTACCTATATAAAAATCTACCTACATAAAATTACCTATTTAAAAATCTACCATCAGATAGTTTTATTTACACTGGCACTTGCAAGAAAGGGACACATCCACTCTTGTCGTTGTCTTGCTCAAAACATTTTTCCCCTCTGTTAAGTAAGAAACAAATGTCAACTTTATGAGTAACAAAATAAAGGACTTTTTTTTTTCAAATATTGCTTTGTAATAATTCCAGTTATCGTATTAAATTCCTTGCAGGATACCAAAGAGAAATGGAACTATATCCAGGATACTGCGTTGTTGTATGACTTTGACATAAAATGACATTAATTTATTATGATTTATGATATTCTATCATAGAAATATTCTTCTATAGAAAAAAGTATTGTAAAATGTAAATTTATAATTTATTTTGTAGGCTATACCAAGTTCCTTGGCTATACCACACACACAGTACTACAGGTAATTCTAAAGCATAAACGTGATTATTTGATGTGTTTATAGAAAAGCTTATATTATTATTGTGGATTATGAAATAACTATAAATCATGATTACAGTAAAATATTTCTATCGATCAATTTTAGTTTTTTCTTAAAAGTGAACAAACGATTTGTTTTCATCTAATTTAAGCTGTATTTTTACTTTTTATTATTGTTGGAAGTATATCAGCGCCTAAAACATCATGACTGACGGAAATAGACCCTTGAAACCAGGCGAAGCAGCTTTGAAAAACATGCAACTTTTAAAAAACGAAAGCATCGTATTTAAAGTCCCAAAAATACCTAAAAAGAAAGTAATGAAAAAAATAAATGTTCTTGATGAAGAAGAATATGTTGAGGTAAGCAAAATATTTAAACATTGCACAGCTGTTAAATATTTAAATTCACAGTAATTTGGCCAGATTGACCATATTGATGTGTTTGTTGTTCCGGGCCAATTATGTAAAATTGACTGCCTGCATCTTATTATGTATTCTATATATGTATCCTTATATATGTATTTCTATGTATTGGTATCTTTGACAAACACCCATAACAAGAACATAATTTGCTTACTATGGGGTTAGATTGATTCATGTAATATGTCCAGAGATATTATTATTATATTTTTTTTGTAATAGTTATTGACGTCCAGGGAAGGTTTTTATGAAGCGTAAAAATGGAAAACCACACTTTTATTTTCCTATAAAAGCATTACCGACCTGTCAAACATATTTTAGTGATTTTAAATCTGGGTGGTATGAAGTATGCTGGTTCTACTAGTTATAAGTAGAATCATTTTTTTTATAATCCCATTGACACTAACATGCCTCTTTCGGATTAGACATGGTTTTTATACGCTGTACATTTGTATTTCCGGGGTTAAATATGGATGAGAATTATGCCCAATTCCTATATTAGTAAAATTTTAGTTATGAAAAATTACATCTTTTATAAGCACATGCTAAAGCTGTTCCTATAAATATCAAATCACCAAATGCCCAAACAACTTGTGGAATGCCTTGTTATTATTGAATTGATTAATGATTACATGTTAAGTGTGACAAGGGGTGGGGAGGGGTTCCAAATTTTGTGACATCACAATTTTTTTAAAATATAATATTTTATATCTAAGTATTACAACAGTAAATTGGTAAAGCCACCTGTATAGATAAAAATAATCGAATGAGATCATTGTTCCAATGTAAAATTGTGAAATATGTGACATCACACTAGGACCCACACAGAGACCCCCCCTAGGGTCTGACAAATGTAACCAGCTGTCACAAGGACGGCAGAGGGGTGAAAAAATCATGAAATTCATATGACATAATTTATGGATGGCCCCTTATAGGAACCCGGCATTAGCCCTAAAATCAAAGGTTTCAAATTGTATGTTTATTTCTTGTAAGTACCTATTAGCCAGTATGACACCTTACGGCCAAGCCACTACTGTACCAAGTTTTCTTATCTTGTGGGGTGTTATGGATGTTTCCTGAAAATAGGTCTCTTGGCATGTTACATGCAGTATATTATTTCTTAGTTGCTTTTAAGATAATCATATTTTTAATATTTTGACACAAATTTGCTTATGTTTTGGAAATGGCAATAAATACCAGTAGATAATCAATTCTTAGGATGACATTGAAGAAACGGCCATTGTAACCTATTATGACTAGTCAAAATAAACACATACACCTCACTATTACACAGTATAATATGTTATCCCCATGATGGTCTAGGCTTATTCGAAGAAAAGAACCAACTGTTGTTTGTTTGGCTACCATTGTGACCACTAGGTGGTAGAGTTCTGCAATGTCTCACTTGCTTATTTGGCACCACCACCTTATCTATTCTTGCCACAATAGTATCAATGCTTGACAAAGGCGTATGTTCCGAATATCACTTACCATCCCACAATAATATTTCCATTCCAAAAGTAAAGTCTTCAGTACATAACACACATTTTTCTTGAACATTCCCTCCTGTTGTGCCCAAAATATGTGTACCAGTGTTGGCACCAGTATAAACATGCTTGTACCGGCTTCTACTCATTTGGTGTAGTACCAAAGTCAGGGAAGGCCACTTTAGTGTCTCCCATCCCTAAAAAGAGACTATTCTTTCTATATATGTACAGCCATAACCTACTTGTTCCCCAGAACATATTGACAATCGTTCACTGCTAGCTCCTGATGTATTTAGAGAAGCACTAGCTGATTAGTGACTAAAAAAAAATATGTAAAAAAAAAACAAAATAAATGCAATAAAGAAAATATGTGTATATTGTAGTGTATATTCAGTTCAGTAAAGACGGTTAGTAATTTTAAAGTAAATCTCTCTCGAGAGTTCAACACAGACCAAAGTTTGCTGTGTACATTGCTGCTTCTTGTTGTTAGTTCTATTTTTTCAGGGACTCATGGGAAACGTAAAGGACTTTTCTCCAGTCCAATCTCTCAGCGTGCTCAGTTATCATTTTGTATTCCTATACACTATTATACTTTTAGTGCTCTGTGCATGCTATTCAATACAGTTTATTAGTGATCTATATTGGTGGACAAAAACATAACATGAGGATAGTACCTCGTCTGCACATGCTATCCATACTAATATTATAAATGCGAAAGTAACTCTGTCTGTCTGTCTGTCTGTCTGTTACGCTTTCACGGTCAAACCACTAAACCGATTTGGATAAAATTTGGTACAAATATAGTTTGAGACCCAAGAAAGGACATAGGATAGTTCTTATCCTGGTAATCCCACGGGAACGGGAACTATGCGGGTTTTTATTTTAGAATTTTTTCCACGCGAACGAAGTCACGGGCACAGCTAGTAAGTATATAAAGTAATCTCTACATTCCCCATATTAGTCTAGCCCCTCTTTGAAGTTTAGGCCATAAAAGACCAGGCAGTTCATTCCAGGCCAGTTCAAGGCAAACAATTTATACAAGTCACTTACTATGGTGACTATTAGGTGGTAGGATTTGCTAACCTTTCGCATTGGGTCTGGTACTACCTTGACTATTCATGCTGCAATAGCATCAAAGCTTGTCACTGTTGTGTTCCAGTTTGAAGGATTAGATAGTTGTTAAGCTTATAGATGTGACATTTACATCCCTCCAAAGGGATAGCTACGCACTATTAACATCTTTGGTGTTTAAAGGCGATGGTTGTCTCTTTCCATCAGGAGAGCCATCAGCTTGTTTGCTATCTTATGATATAAAAAAGCCTTTTTTTTATTCATAATCTAAGCAACAAACATTTCAGTGATATTTAGTGTAAATAATGTTGGAGCTAACCAACTACCTCGCTTTAAATTTATCAGAATATACCCCAAAATTATAATATAAAATTAAATTACAATTAAAATTATTAAAATATAAAATTTTACTACCCCAAAAATGTTTTCCATAATATACTACTTATTAGGAGATTTTCTTTCAAAGTCAGTAAAAATTTGAAACCTATGCATTTTTGTTAATGTTAGTGATTTATTTTCAATTAATTCTTTTACTTGCATTTGCAGGGTATTGCAAAAATTATTCAAAGGGATTTTTTTCCAGACTTAGAAAAATTAAATGCACAAAATGATTATTTAGAAGCTACAGAAAATAAAGATTATGCAAGGCTCCGTGAATTGACAAGAAAATACAGTGGAAATAGAATACCTACAGAACCATGTTAGTATTTATTTTTTCAAAGAACCATGTTAGTATTTATTACAAAACAAGGAAAACTTGTATTGAACGAATTTGACCTACATGGAATATCATAAAATTAATAAACTAAGCTAGCCTCAAAATCAAGAAAACAAACATTTAAAATCTAAGAATTTTCTAAATAACAAATTTTTTAATAATTATATAAAAATATATATATTTTTCTTCATTTTAGACAATTCTCCAGCCACATTTGATACACCTGGTGTAGAACGACAAAACACACCCTCAGTTCATGCTGAATCCGAACTACATTTAAATCCAACCTCAAAAGATAAAGATTCAGAGCTTAGTAAGGATATAACAGCAAATCATACTCTAGGTAAGGAATCGGTAAACTGTATTATATTTACAGTTATAATAATAGTAATTAATTTTTATAATTACTTAATAAATTTTTTATAATTAATTTTTATAGTTATAATCTATATCTACATAATATCTATACTAATAATTAGAAATGCGAAAGTTTAGATGTTTGGATGGATGGATGTTTGTTACTCAATCACGCAAAAACTACTGAACGGATTTGGATGAAATATGACACACAGGTAAATGATAACCTGAAACAGCACATAGGCTATTTTTATCCCGGAAAAATGAGTTGGTCCCATAGTATTCATTAAAAACTTTTTATAATGCAGTAGGCGTTGAAGTGCAGCTAATAAAATATAATAATAGAACTAAATATTATAAACGTGATGTATGCCACTCAGTGCTCCGTGTACAAATTTAAAGGAACAAACTAAGGTTTAATTCACGGATTAAGCTGGATACGCCTTTTAAGGCAATTTCATAAGTTGTCAGTGTCGCTTGCATTTACACAGAAATACAGAGTTATAATACTGATGAAATAAAATCAATCCAGAAATATTTTTAGCATTAGGTTTTTATCGCCACAATAAAATAGCACAATATGGCATATTTTTATTTTTTTACAATGTGTATATTTACAATCCTTTTACATTTATATACATTTGCTCATATGACCCCCGTGTTGGTTTTGGGCTCCTTTGAAGAATAGACCAATTGCCACTCTGCCAGGCAGGTCGTAAAAGGCTACCGATTGGCTATGCGAGTCACTAGCATTGTGGCAACTAGATTGTAGAGTTCTACATTGTCTCGCAGTATCACTTTCTACGGGTCAGGCACCACAGTCTTACCTATTCCTTCCGCAATAGCGTCAGTGCTTGTCACTGTCGTATTTCGGTTTGGAGGGTAACGTAGCCGTAAAGTTATGCATGTGGCATTAGGCCTCGCCACAAGATAGCAACGCACCCTTCCCATCTGCTTGTTTGCCATCTTATAATATAAAAAAAATGGCCTGCTATACATTTTGCGCCCAACACCGTGTATATTAGTATTTATGTGGTTTGTGGTTTAATTATTCTTAACTGTCACAAATATTTGTGATATTATGTTTTATACACACTTATTGCATTCCTTTAAATTTATCACAAAGTGTATTTATGTGTGACAGTAATTTATTACAAAGTGTATTTATGTGTGACTGGGAGACTTGGTCCATTGATATTAAATTAATTTTCAGATTCTTTTTTGTCTAAACACACAAGTGAAGATAATGCTAGCTATGACAGAGTTATGGCTTTAGAAAACAAAAAACGTGCCTCCAAACTTACAACACAATTAAATGCTGAATCTATATCTGCTGCCTTAGTGGAGTCAGCTCTTGCCCTGCCTTCAATTGAACAGCAAGCTGATCAAACTAAGCGACCTAAGGAGGTAAGTCATCAGAATACCTTTTCCTGCTGGTTCAGTGATAACCCCTTTTTGCTAGGACGGGATCATTTTCCAGGGTTGAATAAAGTATAATTAGATTTTTTATCATCTTTAAAAATTTCGATACTACCTAGTACAAAGATTTTTCAAACCTTGCAATGCTTGCTTCCAACCTATGGAAAATCATTTTTCATGGTTATCGTTAATAAACGGCTATAATCATTACAAGTATGGAAATGTGGCAGTGGGGATCAACATTTCACCAGTCGCTAACTGGCAGGTCATAATGAATCTTAATAAATAAATAATCGTGGGACAAATTACACTTACTGATCTAACCCCAAAGTAAGCAAAATTATTTGCTTGTGTTATGGGTGTTAATCAACGATACTAATACATAGAAATACATGTATAAATACTAGAATATATTTAATAAACACCCAAACCCGGAAATACAAACATTTATGCTCATCACACAAATGCTTCTCCCTATCGGGGATCGAACCCGAGCCCCGTCGATTGCATAGTCAGGGTCGCTAGCCACTCGACCAACAGGGCGGTCTATTGATGTTCAGTTTCCTCTTCATATTCCATAAAGGAAACTAGGTTGATGCTATTTATGATAAAAAGTAGGTAATATATCTTAAATGATATAAGTCCACTGCTAATCGCTTTTGAATGGTAATAAATTATGCAAGGTTTCTGTACAAAAGAATAGTATTTTATCAGTTATGTGAAATCAATTAATCAATAAAGTTGATTGAAGATATCCCCCATGTTGGTCCAGGCTCTTTTGAAGAATAGGCCAACAGCCGTTCTACCAGACAAGTCGTAAAAGCCAACCAATTGGCTTTACGAGTCACTACCATCGTGGCTACCAGATGCTAGAGTTCTGCATTGTCTCGCCCGGGTTTGGTACCCTCCTATTCCTACCACAATACCGTCAGTGCTTGCCACATTCATATTCCGGTTTGGAGGGTAAGGTAGCTGGTAAACTTATGCATGTGGCATTAAATTTTGCCACAAGATAGCAATAATAAATAAATATTTACGGGACAAATTACACTTACTGATCTAACCCCAAACTAAGCAAATTATTTGCTTGTGTTATGGGTGTTAGTCAACAATACTAATACAGAGAAATACATATATAAATACTGGAATGTATTTAATAAACACCCAAACCCGGAAATACAAACATTTATGTTCATCACACAAATGCTTGAGCCCCATCGATTGCGTAGTCAGGGTCGCTAACCACTCGACCAACGGGCGGTTGTTGCACCATTAATATATTTGGTGTCTATAGACAATGGTTTCTCTTTCCATTCCATTCCAGGAGAGCTATCTGCTTGTTTGCTATCTTATGATATAAAAAAATTGATTACAATGTCCATTAGTTATTACATAATATGCATATTCATATAATAGATAATATAACTTCAATTTTCTAGGTAAATTAACTTCTATAGTGCAAAGAATGTTACTGAATTTATATGATACAATATACTAATATTCCCCTGCTTGGTGTCATGGGATTTGTGGGATTCGAAGAAATAAAATGCTTACTCAATTAAAATTCAGGACTATATTCCGGTTATTCAATTATTAAAAATTTTAAATCAATGTTTTAAAAAAAGAAATCTCGGAGTCTGAATGAGAAAAAAGGGGAAATTCTGGGATGTCCAATGGCGCGGTGGGCACGGGCTGGAACTTAGCTGGCTGGAGCTCGGAGAAATTAATGGTCTTCACAGGCGGCACTCCTGTTGCAGCAACACGATGGAGGCCAGGGTTCACGTCCGCCACACGGAGTCAGTAATTGGAACGCCACCAGCCACGAACCAAGCCCGTCAAACTAGCTAGCGCCGGAGGCTCCTAGATTGTGCGTCGAGAAAAAGGAAGCGTGGGTGGCGCGGTTAGTTTATATATCTTCCCGTGGGGAGGGGAACGTGAATGAACCCGCCACCGGTGCTTCTCTTTAGAGATGTCCCATTGGGCCTGAATAATCGTAGATGGCCATCGATTGTAACGTGTCAATGTGATTGTGATTGTAATCGAACAAGTTACATTGGGAACATATTTAATGATATATTGGTTTGGTTTCAGTTGGACACCTGGAAATATCGTGCCAAAAACTACATTATGTATGTACCTGATGGTGCTAAGTCACAATTGCCAAGTGCCAAGCCCGAGTTACAACATCACAACACCCGCTTACGTGCGCAACCTTTTGACCCGCTCAAGAACAAGGAGGCAATCAGTGCAATCGCCAGAAATCAGGTATTTTACAATTCTCACATGTATATTTTTTTAATATTATTGAATCTATGGAGAGCCGTGTATTCTACGAGCAGATGGCTCTCCTGATTGCAAGAGACAAGTATTGCCTCCAGACACTGAAGATTTTATATTAATGTCTTGAATTTATTTGTTAATTTAATTTAGTTATATTTTTTTAAAACATATTTGCATGCCAGTTGTGGCCAAATATTTGAGACTTCCAACGATGTAACACCTACGCATGTACAATACATACATATCTTCACTCCAGATCCCTTAAGGAGTAGCCAGGGCGAACCGAGTGCCATACATCACAATCCTCGCAGATGTACATCATTACTCTCTTTATACAAACATGCCAGTTGCGAAGACTCTTGACACTTCCTTCAGACAGTACTTAATCAATCTGATCATGGTATGTCAGTCTTGGTCTTCCTTTGTACCTACATCCTTTCATATTCACATTGTATATCTGTTTTGTCAACCTTTCATCTACCATTCTTTCTACATGTCCGAACCAACAGAGCATGCCCTTTCTCATCTTTACTCTGTCACTTTCTTGCAGGTCTAATCTTTCTCTCTCTACACACTTATTTTTCGGAGTGATCTCGACCAGTTGATTCTACTTTCATGCCCTTTCCGACATACCCAACTCTCACTTCCGTACAATAGTGTTGGGTTAAGCACATAATTATGTGGGGCAAGACGGGCACCCTGACTTAAAACTGTGCTTTTAAGTAATCTCCCTAGCACTCCATTCACTCTGTTCCCTGCACACACTCTTCTTTCGACATCAGCGGTGTAACTTCCAGCCCTGCTAAAAGCACATCCAAGATATACAAACTCATCCACTTGTTCCAACACTATATCATCGACCAAAACATCCGTTCTGGTTTCTTCGTTTTTAAATACTAAAACAGCTTTTGTTTTTTTT
Source organism: Apodemia mormo (assembly GCA_036924255.1). NCBI lineage: Eukaryota > Metazoa > Arthropoda > Insecta > Lepidoptera > Riodinidae > Apodemia > Apodemia mormo. The sequence continues at coordinate 175,103 of JAUPFN010000052.1, forward strand.
GCATTGAATTTACAATCATCATGCATAACTGTTCAATGTTTGAAGCGCAGATGGAGTTGAGCCCAAAATACAGCGTCATCTACATAAAACAGGAAGTTTAACACTAGATCCTCTAATTCCTACATTCAATGACCTTAATCTTTGGAGACATTTATCCAGATATAGGATAAAACGTAAGGAAAGGCAAATTTAGTTCATTTCACTCGCTTAATCTTCTAGAAAAATGACACATAAAAAATCTCACGGCGACTCCCATAATTTGAAGAAGAGAATGTAACCCAGGAAGAGGGGAGGGCAGGGGGGGGGGGGGGAATTTCACTCTTTGATCCATGTCTGTCGCCATGGCTAGTAGTGGTAGACTTATACAACTTCTCGCCCTGGTATACTTCCTTATACTTTTCTGCCACTGTAATGGCAGTGCTTATTACTCCTGCTCCTGTGTGTCTTTTCTTTTCTTCTTCTTTTAATTTCTTTTGGGTTTACATCCCAGCTTCGATGATTGCATCGACTTATTATTTAATAGTCATCTTCGATGTGTTTAGGCGATGGTTACCTCATTCCTCGAACTTTTTCTTTTATTTTCGGGAATAAATAAAAATCGCAAGGTGCGAGGTCGGGGCTACGCGGCGGGTAACCCGTAATTCCTTGTCTGATTTCGCTAACTAATCGATTGTTCTACCGGTGGTGTGCGACGAGGCGTTGTGGTGGAGGATTCTACTGTGAGATCGTTATTCCCGAACTTTTTCCAAGATAAGTGACAAACAATAGTTAGTGTACAGCTCTGCAGTAAATGTTTTTTCATCCTGTATAACAATTGTCGCGTAATGACCTGTCATTCCGAAGAATGAGGCCACCTATCTACAGAAAACAACCGCCGGGATGATATTTATTTACTTTTCTTCTAACGGTTTAGAAATAGAATTAGTTAAATCGGAGTGTACGAGCACCATATTGGATTGTTTCAGGACACCAGTGTTGAAGGCAAGATAGGCGTGGACGGCGTCAGCATATCGGCGGAGTCGGAGGCGCAGTACGGGCTGGTGGGCACGCCGTCGCCGCGGCCGGGACAGGGGCCCGACCAGTCGCCGCTCATGACCTGGGGACAGATCGAGGGCACGCCCTTCCGCCTCGACGGCGGGGACACGCCGCTGCCCGCGTGAGTACCGCACACACACACACGCGCACACGCACGCACGCACTCACTCACACGTACGCACGCACGCACACACACACACACACACACACACACACACACACACACACACACACACACACGTACACACACATACGGGGGCCCGACCAGTCGCCGCTCATGATTTAGGGAACTGGCCCTTTCGATTCGACGGTGGGGACACGCCGCTGCCCGCGTTAGTACCACACGCACACGCGCACACACACGCGATACACACGCGCACACAGACGCGCACACACACGCGCAAACACACGCGCACACATACATCCGCACACACACACACACACACACACACACTCTCAAACCTCCCCTCCACCACCACTACTACTACCAGCTCAACCGGCTACCTTACCCTCCAAACCAGGGTTGTTACGGATGCAAGAATTTTGACATCCGCGGATGCAGATGCGGATGCGGATTATTAGAAGTTCACATCCGCGGATGCGGATTTGATGCGGATGCGGATGCAATACGGATGCAATACGGATGCGATGCGGATTTTAAAGAGATAATCATTAAAATGTTAAGTGCATAAATAACTAAAAATCAATTTAAACTTAATATTTTATTTATTTACCTTTACGCCGTGTTGGTCCCGGCCTCCTTTGAAGAATAGGCCAACTGCCGTTCTGCCAGGCAGGTCGTAAAAGGCGACCATTTGGCTATCGAGTCACTACCATCGTGGCTACTAGGTGGTAGAGTTCTGCATTGTCTCGCCTGGGTCTGGTACCACCGCCTTACCTATTCCTGCCGCAATAACGTCAGTGCTTGTCGCTGTCGTGTTCCGGTTCGGAGGGTAAGGTAGCTGGTAAACTTATGCATGTGACATTAAACCTCGCCACAAGATAGCAACGCACCATTAACATCTTTGGTGTCTATAGGCGATGGTTGACTCTTTCCATCAGGAGACCTATCTGCTTGTTTGCTATCTTATGATATAAAAAAACCTAATCCTATTTCTAAAACAAAATCACACAAGTTTTTAGTTACTATATAGTATATATTTATTGACAATAAGAAAAAGCAACCAAAACCTGTAGGATCTTGTTATCAATGTGCGCCTTCCTATTGAATGCAATAATAGCAATTACCAAAACAAACGCGAAGCACGTGCCACTCTAGCTCCGCCCACTTTCTTTACATGTAGTTACTTGTTAATTTGAATATGCATCCGTAAAAACTCCGCACTGATGCGGATGTGAATGCGGATGCAGATGTCTGAATTGATGCGAGTATTCCGCATTTGCGGATGCGGATGTGAATATTTGTAACATCCCTGCTCCAAACCAGAACACGACAATGACAAGCACTGAGGCTTTTGCAGCAGGAATAGATATGGCGGTGGTTACAAATACCCAGGTGACACGTTGCGTAACTCTACTATCTAGTAGTCACGTTGGTACACACGTGTAGCCTCTTACGACCTGCCTTGCAGAACGCCGGTTGGTCAATTCTTCAAAGGAGGCCGGGACCAACACGGCGTAAAGGTAAGTAAATAAAATATTAAGTTTAAATTGATTTTTAGTTATTTATGCACTTAACATTTTAATGATTATCTCTTTAAAATCCGCATCCGCATCCGTATTGCATCCGCATCAAATCCGCATCCGTGGATGTGAACTTTTAATAATCCGCATCCGCATCCGCGGATGTCAAAATTCTTGCATTCTTCAGAGCCCGGACCAACACGTAGCAAACAAGTGACCTATGGACCGTTTTTTCTGAGCGTGTGTCAATTTCATCTATATCAAGTTAGTCGTTTCATTGTGGATAACTAACCAAAGGCGTGTCTCCTGCACCTAAAAGTAACAAACAAACAAACTAACAAAACATGTTAGCAAAATACAATGGCGGTCTTCTTATGTTCTCTATGCATTGTAGTACTCACAGGTAACATTTTTTGGGAATTGTTTACTTTATATGAATGTACTTTTGACCGCGTTTATGGCTCGAATACCCGTCCGTGCGATAGTGTGTTACCATCACCGTGTCTGGAATGAGCACGCAAAGTTGTTGGGCTCGGCAATCGCTGAAAATAGGTAATAATCGTTATTAGCAATCGAATTTCGGCCACATGCTAAACAATAAGATTTCTATTAAGTTGCAAAGAAAATAGTATACATGTGTCGTTATTGTGTAAATTGTCATGTATGCAAGGAAGTTACATTCTACCCGGAATGTTCACACGCGCTTCAAAATCGTTCCGAAGAGTACCACGACATTGGTGGGGTGTATATCTTTCTACTAAATAAAGCGCCAATCGCCATATATAAGTTTGGCCATGCGTAGTTTGCAAATTACTACTAAGTAATTCTACTAATTTGAGAAACAGTTTTCGCATTGCATAAGTAATTACGTAATAATTAAAATAAGCACATTTTAGAACTCACTGTGTTAATTACAATACATTTTATGCTAATGTATTTATCGACGTGTATGAATATAAGGATTTAACGATTACCGTATATATAAAAATCTACCTACTGGGGTAAGTTGTTGTAACTTAAAAAATGCGTTTTTGGTTTTATTTTTGTAGGTGAATTCACTTCCAAAAATAAAACAGAAAACGCATTTTTGTATGATCTTTTAATAACACGAAGAATAAAAAGTAATTCATAAAAAAATCGCAATTTTTAAGTTATAACAACTTAGGTAGAACCCGTTCATATATAGTGTGTAAAGAAAACTGTCCGATCCGAGATAGGTTGGTTAAAAGCATTACTGAAAAAAATATTAAAATAACTCTATTTCTAAAAATAAAAAAGATATCGCTTTTTAATAGTCCGCCTCCGCGGACTCATAATTTCGTCGATCATATTTTTACTCATATTTCTCTAGAGTTAAACAAATATTTTAAAAACACTTTGTTGTTGTTTGTTTCATTGTTTCGCTTTTGGACGCGCGGCGCGTTTTAAAGGAACTTTGAAACGCACCGCGTGTCTTTTGGTAGCATGCGACATGCGCGGCATACTTTGATAACAGTATTTACTTATTTGTAGGTGTTGTGATATTTAATGTATGAAAATACAATTTAATATCCATAAAATAATTACACATATGTAACCGTATTGCGGTACCAAATAACACCTTTAATTATCCGACGGGGTTTTCTTTACACACTGTAGATTGCTAAAATACGATGATGGTGAACCGGAAAGTGGCGGAAACTTAAGGCGTTCGGTTCACTCTGCCTCGTTGTATTTATTGGTGTGTTGTGCGGCAGCGCGGGGTGCGGCGCGGCGTACCGCATGCTGGAGGCGGGCGCGCGCGAGCGGCTCGCCGAGCGGCTGGCCGAGCGCGCGCGCCGCCGCCGCGCCACCGACGCCGCGCGCACGCCCTCGCCCTCCCCAAGCACGTACGTACCACCCGCGCTGCACTGTTCGTTACGGTGCCGTGAAAAAAATTCTACCCCCAATTTAAGTAACAAAACGTCAATAGAGCCGAAGCGCTCTGTGGCCTAATTCACGTAATCAAGCGGCAATCGAGTCGAAGCGTTTAAGACACCTACACATTTTCTTACATATTATGCCATGTCGTTGCACGTTTCGGCGTCTATCGTGTTTATGTGTGTAAAAGCCCTAAGCACATTGACTAAATTACGTGAATAGGGGGGCAGGTCTCCTATGGCTAATTGTACTAATCTTGTCTTAGTTTAGGACAGTCTTTAGTGACATGATGTCACATTCTTTTCATTTGGGACGAAAAGTGACAGCGTAATACTTAACATTTTCATAAGCTAAGACAATGTTAATGCAATTGGCCATTACACACAAACATGATGCAACGTCGTGGTGCACGACGCGACATGCCATAATATGTTGTAAATGTAAAAAGCCCTTCACTTCGACTCGATTGACATTTTGTTATTTGATTGAAGCCCCTGAGAATGTAATTTGTAGCAAAAAAAAGGATGGTTTTGAATATTTTTGTTATTTGTAAGATAAAAATCTATATTAATATTATAATTATATAATTAATATTATAAATGCGAAAGTTTGGATATTTGGATAGATGTTTGGATGGATGTTTGTTACTCAATCACGCAAAAACTACTGAACGGATTTGAATGAAATTTGGCACACAAGTAGCCGATGATCTGGAATAGCACATAGGCTACTTTTTATCCCGGAAAAATAAGGTGATCCCGCGGGATGCGCAAAACTGTGTATAATGCAGCGGGCTGCACGCTGCAGCTAGTTATATAATATTTTTAAGGATTTTTTTAATTGTTAACAATACTATTAAAAGGCAATAAGATGTTATGCATTTAAATAATCATTTCTTAAACATGCGCGGAAATAGTGTCATTACGTTTGAATAAAGATCATGCGAAGTATCGTATTTACGTACACAGAAAAATGTTATTGCCGCCGCGTTTCATGCTTCAAATTCAATTTTATGAAAAGGCATGCTATGTTGTAATTTAAATTGAAAACTCTTTTATTTTGGTACAAGTTGCGTTCACTTGGCTGTATAGCCACGAATTAAATTTATTACATAAAAAGTATTTGAGATTACATTTTGTTTTTGAGAAAAGAACTTTATATGCTTCGGTAGAAATGGCAATTGGCTGTCTCGTATCATTGAATTCCTCGCCTACGGCTCGGTTTTCAAACTCATACTCGACCTACAATTATTTCCCGGCCTTTGCAAAAAATGTACTATTTTTCACTATATTGTCATTATGATTCTTCAACGCTTCTGTGTCCAAAAAATGACATGCTGTTTTTCTGGCATTTGCCACATTTGCAATTTAATATTTATCGCATGTCACTAATCATAAGCTATAAATATTGATATCCTTACCGATAAAATAGTCCTGCTTACATCTTGACATAAAATATATTTCAATGAACGAATAAACAATTTTTCGTTATATTTTTTAGATTCCGAACAAATACAGAGAGATTGGCGAGCATGTCACCGGCGGCAAAAAAATTAGCGGCAAAACACCTTTTATCACCGCGTTTGAAGTTGACACCAAACGACATGGGAATATTTACACATACGCCGAAACGCATGCGCACACCCAAAACACCACTCGTCGCTCCTAAGTCGTGTATAGATGGCAACACTGGCGGACAAGCGACTACAGATAATACTAACATTCAAACAGAAAACAATAATATCACAGATAATCTATTGCAAATCAACGTTTCGAAAAGAACGCGATTAAAAGCACAAGATTTTTTTAAATAGCTTCTTGTTAATTAAATGTTTCCGATTATAATGTATTTTATTTGGGTATGACGCTACTTTATTTGAAAAAACTTCTTTCCGTGGGCGGGTATTCGCAATTTGACGACTTCGCCGTTTTTGCGCATTGTTATGAAAAAGTATATGAAAGAACTTTAAATTTGATATGAGAAAAATATCGGAAGTACGCAGTGTTCAAGGGAGAAACATACATATCTTCACGCCAAATTCTTACGGCATAGGTAGAGAGAATTGAGTGCTATAACTCACGTACAGATTTGCCTTCCTTCCACCAAATTTATAATTCACTTCATGCAAATATTTGCCCGTTTTAGAGACTTGACAACCAGCTTCAGACAGCACTACACCACCTTTGAACAGCATCCGACCAAGTTGAAGTTTCAATGCAGTCGCAAAATATTGCAAAACCCACTACGTGTGAAAAAGCGTGTCGTACTATGGGTCACGAAAACTGTTTTTTTATGACCCTGAAGTTAGCGGACAGCAGACAAAATAAAATTTCAGATAGGGATATCTAGAAGCGAAATTAAATTTTTCGAGTTTACCAAATTATAAATGGTTTGTCGTTGACTTACCTACAGATGATAATAAACATTTTTTTTTTTTGCTAATAAAAAATTTTTTACATTAAAAATTAAATTTTGGGAAACTCTCACCGTGTTTCCTATCGTTTCATAAATATGAAATTTTCAAATTTAGTTTATTTTTAGATCCAAAAAAGATGATTTTAGTTAGTTTTTTAAATTTTGGCTTAGGTCATTCTGGGACGTATATCTGCGAGTAAAATGATTATTATTAAAAAAAAATAAAAGTCACCTTTTCGTCTTTGAAAAATCTAAAGGTGATATTTTTTTGATTTTAAATTTGTTACTCGGATCGTTAGATATCCTTAATTTTTTATTTTTTGAAAATTTTGGTGCCGGATATCAAAGTAAAAAATAATCAAAATCAAAATTAAAAAACTGTCATGTTTTCATTTTTCACGAATCTAAAGATGATTGATCTCGGATTTTTTAATTTTCTTATTTATTTCTTGAATATTCTTATAAAAAATAAATAAGAAAATAAAAAATCCGAGATCAATCATCTTTAGATTCCCAGTCCCAGAATGACCTAAGCCAAAATTTAAAAAACTAACTAAAATCATCTTTTTTGGATCTAAGAATAAACTAAATTTGAAAATTTCATATTTATGAAACGATAGGAAACACGGTGAGAGTTTCCCAAAATTTAATTTTTAATGTAAAAAATTTTTTATTAGCAAAAAAAAAAATGTTTATTATCATCTGTAGGTAAGTCAACGACAAACCGTTTATAATTTGGTAAACTCGAAAAATTTAATTTCGCTTCTAGATATCCCTATCTGAAATTTTATATTGTCTGCTGTCCGCTAACTTCAGGGTCATGTTTTTTTACATTATTCCCAATTGCAAACCATGATATTTATTTTAGATGAGATAAAATAATTATATGTTGTAACAGGGCAGCATGGCAAATATGGAAGGCAATGCCACAACAAACAGCTGGATTTTTGATAAACCTTTGCGCGATCCAATCGAAAACTTATCCAGTGGGTTTCATCCGGCCTCCGATCCAGCACGACAGACCGACACTGAACTTCTACTACAACCCCTTTACTACCAAAACCCAGACCCACCAAAAGTCCCCTACAAACTAATGGGAGGCGAGCGGGCAATATTTTCACACCTTAAATTTTGCCTGTAATGACTTATCGGATTTCAAAAGTTGGACAAGCTTTAAGTTTGCAGGCAGTTATCATCCGTGGTCTAAACTTCTAAAGTAAAAGACTTGTAGCTATCTACTGACTACCAATGGATTACCACTTCCCTGTCACACCTCATTAGAAATAGGACGTGTAGTATTTTACAATTAACACAAAATATATTTTGCTGGCTCTTCTGATTGAAAGATCGCATTGACACTAAAGTTAACAGTGTGTTGCAATACATCTGGTAGTGATATAATGTCACATGCATTGATTTACTGGCTACCACACCTAAAAAAAATAGTAACAAGTACAAACATAACGTCTGCGTGGAAGATAATGGTAAAGTGAACCCTGGCTACACGTTCTAACAGGGGCGGATTTACCAGTAAGCTGGAGCCTAGAGCGGCGACAAAAATATTTATTATGTCTTGCAGGCTTTGAAAATGCTAGCCCCTAGTCTTTTTAAATCCTAGGCCCTAACCTGGAGCAATTTGGACAATAATAACTCTTCCCCGTAAACCTCTATTTTTGATATGTCACCTTATACGCAGGGAGCGTCGATGTGTTCTGTTATTTTTTAACTATTTTACCATTCGTTACATCATACATCGTCCATTCATACTAAACATTTGAACCGCGGGAGATTTTTCAAGTTTTTGCCCTCAGAACTTTGACTTAGCTCAAAATGCATACATTTTCAATCCCAACTTTCATCTAAAAGAATTTGCTAAAACTAGACTTCTACATCATTACCGTCCCGTTGGTCGAATGGTTAGCGACCCTGACTACGCAATCGACGGGGCTCGGGTGTGTGATGAGCATAAATGTTTGTACCTATTTCCTGGTTTGGGTGTTTATTATGTATGTAAAAGTATTTAGGTATATATGTATTTCTATGTACCTATTAGTATCGTTGACTAACACCCGTAACACAAGCAAATAATTTGCTTACTTTGGGGTTAAATCAATATTAAGTGTAATTTGTCCCGTGAATATTTATTTATTACTAGCCGTTGCCAGCGACTTCGTCCGCGCAGACTTCATTTACTCCGCACAGCACCTGGCCGCAAGGTGATAGCGTGATAATATGTAGCCTATATGTTAACCCGACCTGGTAGTAATATTCATGCAAAATTTGAAGTAAATCCATGCAGTACTTTTTGAGTTTACCCCGGACATACATACAGACAAAAATTCTAAAAACTATATTTCTGGCTTTGATATCGGTTGTAGATCACGCCCCAAGTATTCTTTTAAAAAAATATTCAATGTACAGTTTTGACTTTCCTACGATTTTATTATATGTATAGACTAGCTGTTGCCTGCGTCTTCATCCGCGCATACTCCGCACTGCTCCTCCCCTGTAGGTGATAGCGTGTTAATATGTAGCCATTATGTTGACCCTATCTATTAGTAATATTCATGCAAAATTTGAAGTAAATCCATGCAATACTTTTTGAGTTTACCCCGGACATACATACCAACAGATAAAAATTCTAAAAACTGTATTTTTGGCTTCGGTATCGATTGTAGATCACGCCCCAAGTATTCTTTTAAAAAAATATTCAATGTACAGTTTTGACCTTCCTACTATTTTATTATATGTATAGATATTTGGAACATTCATCTTCTCTCTCGTGAACACAGATTTACATGTTTATCCAAACTTGCAAACATGTTTATCCAAACACGGACAAGACGTTGCGAACGGACTAATAGTCACTGTATTATCACACATAACCTTTTACCTGGATACTGTATACCTGTATACTGGAGTACAGTAGTCAATCTACATATATGTGATATTCGAACAATTCACACATAGACACCTCTCACGGACGCGATATCTCGAAATGGTTTTGTACAGTTTGTTCCGCACCAGGCCGAGATATCGCGTCCTTGAGAGGTGTCTAAAGGTGCTATGCTCGAATATTAGTTGTATTGAACATTGAATTCTCTTAGTATTCTGTGCTTTTACAAACTGCCTAGCAGAATGAAAGCTGATATGACGGTGAAAGTATACATACACTCGAAAGACATAACCCTTCTGACGTAGACAGGTAAAAACAAACAAATGTCACTTTAATTATTTATTAAAATGCCCAATAGAAAACATGAAAAATTTACATTAAAACTATATATTGTAACAAAATAATTTCTTTGATCTATGAGGTAATATTATTTACTAATACAATATATAGCCTACACTACATTTTTGATACGTAAGTAGGTATATAAAAAACGGTGTGGTGTCGTGGGAAATGGTGGTTAATATAATGCATAGCGTTAAATTATAGCACGCTATGCATTCTCATCGTATAGTGTACGCTATTTAGATTCGCATTCAGCGCTATAACATAACGCCACGCTATATATACATATAATATAACATTATAACCTATGAAGTTATAAACTACGTGATCTAACGAGTAACGTGCTACACATTATAACATAGTTTAAAGCGTTATAACGCTCGGTCGTCGCTCGCTGTATGAAGTTGTGATGATTCACGCGCTATCTCGGCCGGCTCACGCGGTCAATGTTCCAGTTACACGTTATAATATAGTCTATAACGTAGCGTGCTAGAAAATATACAGGGCTACCTTTAAAACACCAGCAACCTCGCAAGACTAGATACCTTACATTATAAATAACAACATTCATTCTATGACTTTTGACATAACTCAATACATTAAATAAAAATGATTTTTTAAGTTTTCATTGTCCTGTCGTAACATTTCTAACTCTTCATTCTGATGCGCTGCTAGTAGTAATAATAGTAACATTTTCCTACATAATCTTTGCGATGCACGTAAAGTTAAGAACGTCCAAGCGAAAAATGTAATTCATATTAATTTTTGTATAAAAGGAAAATCCAACAAATGATCAAAAGTCGTAGAACAAATGTTGTTGTAGGTATATGATGTTAGCTACCTAGTCCTGCGAGGTTGCTGGTGTTTTAGATATAGTCCTGTATAGTTTATAGTCTATAACGCGCTATCATAAAATAGTTTATTTGGACAACACTAGTCGTCGGACATAAGATAGTAACGAAGTTCCTTATAAAAAATCTTACGCTCTTTTTAACGTTACGGCCGTTTTTTGCTGGATATGTTAACCCCCCCCCTCCCCGCAACGCTCCTGAAAGAACTTCATTTCAATATCCGTAATCCATCCCCACATTTGGCATTCAAATCTCCAAGAAATCTTAGTGACAGGGATTGAGCTACATCACACTAAAATGATATTTCTCCCTATCGGGATCAAACCCCAAGTCAGGAGCCTCGTTAATCGGCAGTTTAGGGTCGCTAACTACTCGACCAAAGGGACGGTTTGTTTTGTCCACGACAACTAATCCTAGGAACTAGATCTAATCACATTGACGTCGTATTGCTTACTGCGGCGATTAAAATTGCTTCATTATTTCTTACATAAGTTTAACAAAATATGACTATTACAATTAGGTATGTGATTCATTCTCAAACAATGTAAATGTCACAGGCAATTTGTATTTTTCCTCGTAATACAAACAATCATATCATAACATAATTATACGTTATTATATTTATTTATACGGCGCAACATCGTTTAACTGGTAGTTGCTTTAGGGTTTATTTCACAATCGTATATTTTAGGACCTTCTTTTTCTAGGTGTGGGACCTAAGCGCAACCTAACAAACCTACTTCATATTTATATAACATTTTTATTTATTTATTCTTTATACATCTACTAGCGACCTGCCCGCGGTTTCACCCGCGCAGCTTTTGTTCCCGTGGGAATATCGGAGAGGTTTATACACTAAAACCTTCCTCAAGAATCAATCTATCTATTAAAAAAACCGCATCAAAATCCGTTGCGTAGTTTTAAAGATTTAAGCGTACATAGGGACATAAGGACATAGGGACAGACAGAGAAAGCGACTTTGTTTTATACTATGTAATGATAACAAAAAATAGGTACAAAAAGTGGACTTAACGCTAAATGCATTACTACCAGTCAACCTTTGGGTTAGCAGAAAAGAAATAAGAGGTGTATATAATAATAATAAATGAATATGGATGTATACACGCTACATATATCAAAATAACATTTTTTACAATTTTTGTCTGTCTGTCAGTCTGTGTGTCTGTCAGTGTGTATGTCTGTCAGTCTGTATGTCTGTCTGTTTGTTCCGGATAATCCGATTTTAACGGGACTTTAACTGGCAGATAGCTGATGTAATAAGGAGTAACTTAGGCTACTTTTAATTTCGAAATTTTCCACGCGAACGAAGTCGCGGGCTCGTCTAGTTTACAATAAAGATATTAAAATATAATAAAGTACAACAATTATCAACTATGCATTTATGTAAGAGGTTATATTAACGACGGTATTAAAGATCATGGAGTATATTATAAAATGACGATACTTTACATTCGGCGTTTCAGCGTAAGGTGTTTTTCGAAACATTTATCTTCGTAGTCTAATGCAACCAACTGTATACGGAAGAATGATAGAATTATCTGCGACATATACAGTGTCAACTGCTCAGAGCGTCGTGTCGTTCCTGGCATTACAGGTCTTTAAAATTCCGGTTTTATCCACGGGCGGATCCAGAGAGGAGGGGGTCATGACCCCCCCCCCTAGACAGGGGTTTGCAAACATAAGAATTAGTCTTAGCCTATCTTGACTGAACCACAGAATACATAATAGTACAAGTAACTCAACCTCAAATATGTGACCCTCCCCCACCCACCCCTGACGCGAAGTCTGGATCCGCCCTTGGTTCTATCGTCACTATTGTAGTCAATAGATAACATTTTTGTGCAGGCATGAAATAAAAATATGGGAAAATATGGAACACAATAATTTCTTTCCTTCAAAACAAATATATTATTAAAGATTATGTATAATCAAAAGAAGCTAAAATTGCAGACCGCTAATAAAAGTGTATACCTACTTGTGATATTATTTCTAAAGCTTCTCCCACTTTTATAGACTTAAACAATAGTAATATCTACATAAAATTGTTTATATTTTGTTAACAATATGCACAACTATAACTTCGTTGTTTACAACTTTATTCGTCAAGTATTTTTAATATTTACTGTAATACTACTCAGAAAATTATCCGTAATACGTTGATTTTTCTTCTTATTTCATTACAGCTGTACAAACTAGATTCATAATACTTGTTACTTACATATTATGTACCTATAAATTATATATCCTGTATATATTCAGTGGCGTAGCTAACATAGGTGCACCCGGTACGATCATTATGGTGTCACCTCTACACATAAAGCTGTTAATGGTAGTAGACGCATTAAGAAGCAAGGGTGGTCTAGTAGTCCAAGCGACGTATTCTCGTGTGTTGATTAATGTAACTCATCACCATTCACTATCCATGCTTTCGAAACATCATGTAATTAGAGTCTGGATACTTTTTGTTTTTTTAGAAGGTTTTTAAATTATTATTTTTTTCAGTCGGATGTCACCCCCGAATTGGCGACACTCCAGGCCAGCACCCCTCCCCCTAACTACGCCACTGCATATATCCCTATTTAATAGTTTGTTATGTTAAAAGGATTTTGTATTTTATGTTTAACCTTAGATATAAAGCTATGAAAAATGAATATAAAATAACCCGTGTAACTGATCTAAATAGCATAACTATTAAAATTATTATTTTAAAATACATATCATCTCACCCAAATGGCTGACACTGGGTTTGTGACTTGAGTGGGTTGTCACTCGGTTTGTGAGTTCCGACTATAACTGTTGAAATCAATTTAACATATTACCTTCAAAAACTAAAATAAAAACTAAAACAAAAACTAAAAAAAAATATATTATAGCTATATATACATTGCTAATATAATATCAAGGATGAATTATAGCAAACAATTCTATGATAAATATATTTTATAGTTCAGTATATTTATAGTGTATTTTTCATAGACCACATGAACACTATGTTCTTTTTATTAAAGCGTGGTAATTTTTATTAAGTATTTTTACTTATTAGATATTTTATATTTATTGCTGAGACAAAATACAAGACCAAAAGTATGTATAAACGTCGACTTATCTATATTTATAGAAAAATAAAAGTCGCGAAAAGCAATTACATATAATAAAAGTTTAAAAAAGTAATTATTTAGTATAAAAGTTTAATATAAAAAAAAAGTTTTTTTGAAAAATATTAATTGAGTCGGTTAAAAGATCGATAATAAAAGCGAAAACTAATAATTGGATTTTTGTTCGTCTGTTAATTTATCCGTCAATCACGCAAGAACTACTGGACAGAAATTGATGAAACTTGACATGGTGATAAATGAGAGTGTGGAGCAACATATGGCGTAGCTTTTATCTAAGTATTAAATATATTTTCATACAATAGGTCCATAAATATCTACACATGTATTTAATTGTACTTATGGTTCAATAACTTAAACGCAGAAAAACTGCGTCAACCAACTTCTACGCCCCTGTATTCTTCTTGAGTTTCTTAATCAGTAATATTTTAAACTTAATTTTATTAAAAAATATTGCACATTTTCTCCCTTAAGAGAATGACAAGACCTAATTGGTTGAAATTGATGTTATTTAAGCAGTTTTTTAAGAAAAACTATTTATTATAGCACATCACAAAAAAAATGTTAATATTCATTATATTATTTATATTATAAATTATAAAATTTTAGAGTTTGTTTGTTTGTTTGGTTGTATGAGCTAATCTCGAAAACTGCTGAACCGATTAGAATAATTCTTTTTGAGTTGGATAGCCTGTTTATCGAGGAAGGTTATGGGCTATTTTACATCACGCTACGACCAGTAGGAGCGGAGTAAACAAAGTCCGCGCGGACGAAGTCGCGGGCAACAGCTAGTCATAATATATAATGATAGAAAATAATTGCGAATATTGGTCTAAAATCATCATTAACGGTTCTAATCTTTATTTTTTTGATGTATGGGTCTGCAATTAAAAACATGAAGTCATCATATTCATATCTAAACCGCAAGCGAATCATATTTGAGAAATAATCTACACTTTTTGTTATTTTAATATTTATTCATTATTAGACCTAGAAATAGACAGATTGCGCGTTTTTTGTGTAGGCAGCGCCTTAAGGTGGTATTTGCTCTTCAATTTTAAATGAATTTCTATAAAAAATATTCTCATTTATAGAAAAGGGACAAACGGACAGGAGGCTCACCTAACTGTAAGTGATCATCGCCACTCATGGACAACACTACCAAAGGTCTTGCAGTTGTGCTGTGATTGCCGTTACAGAATTTTCCAAAATGGTTTATTATAAAGTGACAAATAACAACAAAAATACAACCAATACTTGCGTTGGTCCAGGCCAACTACCGTTCTGCCAGTCAGATTGCAAAAGGATTGATTGGCTATATGTGTCACTACCATTGTGACTACTAGGTAATAGAACTCTGCAACGTCTCGCCCGGGTTTTGGTGCCACCACCTTAGGGGGCGTCCATAAATTACGTGAGGTGTTTTTTTTTTAAATTTTCAGTCCCTTCCTCCCCCATGGTGAGATGTCGTGAGATTTTACTCAACCCCCTCCCAATCTCACGTGAGATTTTTCAAAATGTGAGTTTCTTAAATAAGTAAACGCGTTGGATTGTTATTATATTAGAAAAAAAATTTGCTTCGTGCTTTTATTTACGACTAGTTAAGACTAGTGATCAATATTGCTGAGCGTTATAAGACGTAATAAAAATTTAACAATTACTTTCATGGGCGTACCGTGGGGGGGGGGGGGGCAGGTAGGGGCAGCTGCCCCCCCCCCCCTGGAATTTGTTTACCTCTCTACTTACTATAGACTGTTGTAGATAAAATATGACAAAAATATAGTCTTAAAATATTACGGTTGCCCCCCCCTGGCCCAGAACCTGGGTCTTAAAATGTTACGGTTGCCCCCCTCTGGCCCAGAACCTAGGTCTTAAAATGTTACGGTTGCGCGAGATGTCTCAAAATTATAACCATACAAGTTCATACAGAGTCTAGAAAATTTAAGTATAGATTTTCATATTTAAAAGCGAAAAGTTTAAATCTTATTCAAGTCAGTGTTTGCAAACTTCTCATCGTTGACTGCGCGTCGTGTATACTTACCAAAACTATAAATATCACTTTATAAAACTAGAATTATATATATATATATATATATATATATATATATATATATATATATATATATATATATATATATATATATATATATATATATATATATATCGTTGTAATCGTTTAACGTTTTAACAAATTACACTAACTAATTGTACATCAAAGTAAACAAACTGCTTGTGATGTGATTTTTAGTAAGTTAATAATACAAATAAATACTAAAAAAAACCTAAACCAGAAATACAAAAATTTGAGCTCGTCTCACAAACACATGTTCCTGTGAGGAAAAACCGAAACCCACCGATTGCATAGACAGGTAGGGGCGAGAACCACTCAAACATTGGGGCAATTCGTTACGTACCTAATAAGAATTGTAAATGTACCCTATTTATTGAAAATAAAGAAATTATTATTATTATTATTATTAAAATAAATAACACCGGACAAATTACACAAATTGGTCTAACCTTGTATTATGGGTGTTAATCACCGATACTGATACCTAGAAATACATATATAAATACTGTTACATACGTAATAAACACCCAAACCCAGAAATACAAACATCTATTCCCATCACACAATTATAAAATATGCATTCATTTAACTTACACATTCAATTATTTGACAAGCATCATTAATCAATGTCAATTAAAGATGTTATTAAAACAACGACAAAACTTCCTTATACCAAGGCACATGTTTGGGTTTTTCGTATTCAGAATTTGGCTTGGGTTTTGTGTCATCTGCAGGATCTTCAACAAACATATTGACATACGAAGCCATGATACCAAATCTAAAGAATCCCAAATATGGTAGATTCTTCATAAGGAACATACTATACTTGAAGGTAAAGTTAAGGTACCAACGACCAATAGAAGTATTATAAAATGCACATAATATATTAATTAATGCCAATTTATATCTAGAAGGAAATCTTAGTCGTTTATACGGTGGAGATGATTCAATATTTTGATAATATTTTATATATAACAGTCTCTGGTTATTAGGCTGTACATCTTCTAGCGCCGGCTTTGACATTAATGAACCTGATTCCACACCTGAAAGTCAAAGCACAAAATATCAATAAGGGGTTTAGACTAAGTAATATAATATATAGGATAACAAAGTTAGATAAGAACAAAATGTATGGGTTTGACATAAGCCGCGCTAAATCACGTGGTCTATCGTTTTCGGCGTCGTTATATTCAAAGACGGTAACGAATTTGGATATCGTTTCACTATAAAGCGATGTTACTTTGTTTAAAGCTGGCACTAGACATAGCTTCAAACATTTAGATACTTGTTTCAAATAAATGTTCAAATATTTGAAACTACGTCTGGCGTCGCTTAACTGCCATAGACGTATATACAGGGTTATTTTTAAAGGTCCGACCAAATTTTAAAATTAGGAACTAAACTATTATTAACTAAATATTGATTTAAAAGTGCGTTTTAAATATTTTTATATTATGTTGTAATAACTTTACAATAATTGTAAAGTTATTACAACATAATATAAAAATATTCGTTTAAAAATATCCCACTAAATATATGAATTGAATGTACCGAGTCTTGTGAATGAACTCTGTAAAGCTGACAGTGTGTCATTTTAAATTTACCTATAATTACGATAGTAACTATTATGTTATAAGTATGTAGCTCTGAGTACATTTTTACCGATTACTTTTGGTTAAAGGCACTAAAATATTTTAGTTCGAATTTGCGTAATTGAAATTATATCCATGCGTTTTGTTTTTTGTGTCGGATAAAAATGAAATTTTGAATTTTTATTATTTTTTTTATTAAGTACATAAATCGAACATATTGCCGATTCTGCACAGCCTCTGAAAATTTCTATAGGTATGTTATTTTAAACATTTTATAAAGTAAATTTTACATTCGTGGAACAGCTAACACCGGCCTGCGTTAATTAAAAAAATCATATAGCAGTCTAACCTGCATAAATGTTAATATTGTAACATTTTAAAATAAAATATCGACAATTAAACAAACTCATGGTGTCGGCATGTTTATAATCGTTGCGTTTTAACATCAACGCATAAATGAAGTGTTATTTATGTGTATTTATTTATTGCTTTATTTTTTACCATAATTAAGTAACATTTACATAAAACCATAATAACATTTACATAAAATAAGCGCACAAATACGGTCTTATAACTAAACAGCAGTTTCTTGCAAACAACTACTGGTAATAGGATTTATTGCTTGCAAACAATTGGGTGCACAAATTACAATACAAATTTAATAATAAATAAGTTTAAAATGTATAAAATGTATACGTATGTCTGTCCGTTGCATCATAACTCTCAAGCCGATATCATAACTGGACTCCATTGATTGCGTAGTCAGGGTCGCTAACCACTCGACCAACGGAGCGGGGTGCGGGGACATACATATTCCTGCCGCGATAGCATCAATGCTTGTAGTCGTATTCCGGTTTCGAGGGTAATGTAGCCGGTAAACCTATGCATTACCCACCCGCCACACGGATAGTAACGCGCCATTAACATCTTTGGTGTTTGTAGGCGAAGGTTTCTCTTTCCATCAGGAGAGCCATTGGCTTGTATGCTGTCTTATGTTATAAAATAAAATCAGGTCAGTAAAAAAGAAAACGGTTTTTACGACGCATCTCGCCAACCAGCCAAAAGTTAAAGTCTTTTGAGGTTCAGATAACTCTACCTACCCCGTAAGAGAAATGGCGGATGATATTTATTTTTATTAAAAAAATCACACTATTACGTTTCAATAGATTACTTATGAAACATGCTAATGAATAGTAAAAACAGGTAGAAAGTAAGTTACATAAGCAACATCTGATTGCAGCTTGTACGCAATTTGTGACTGCTGCGTAATAAATACATATCGCAGATGCAAATATCAAGTAATTTAACGTAACTGCCGTCATCCGACCCAAGGTTTATACATCGCATTTTTATGTGGCACTGATTTAAAGAGGCAATTGTAAATAGCAGTTTCTACGATTTTATTATATGTATAGATAATTATATACAGATATTTTAAGGATAGGCCTATTTATCAATATAACTAAAAGATGCTTAATTTAATGGAATGTTAATTATTTAATGTTGGTACTAATTTTTCTTTTTTTATATCATAAATAAGCAAACAAGCAGATGGGTCTCCTGATGGAAAGAGCCAACCATCGCCTATAGACACCAAAGATGTTAATGGTGCGTTGCTATCTTGTGGCGAGGTCTAATGCCACATGCATAAGTTTACCGGCTACCTTACCCTCCAAACCGGAACACGACAGTGACAAGCGCTGACGCTATTGCGGCAGGAATAGGTAAGGCGGTGGTACCAGACCCGGGCGAGACAATGCAGAACTCTACCACCTAGTAAACTGTTACATTGACTTCTGTTAATATCTAGTATTCTGTGCCGGTTTGTTGATTCAAAGCCCTTATAATTTTGTGTCATAAGGAAACCGGTATTTTTGACCAAACTTTACCAAAACGCTCCTTATGTATTTGCGCTGATTAACGTTTGAAAATAAACAAGCCCTCATAATCAAGCCCTCATATTAAGGAAACAGATAATAGCTTTGTCGATCGGTTCATTCTTGTTACTCATATTTTACAAAAGGTGTTTTCAAAAAACTTAAGCATAATTAGTATGTGTAAGAGAAGCCCTTTCCATAATTAATTTAGGTTTTTATAGTGCATCAAAAAGCTTTTTAAAACTATTCTTTACAATATTAATAAAATAATAATGTTATATCACATCAAGATATAAATAGATTTACAAAACAACAATAGCCGAGAAACAGTTTGGCCGAATAGAACACTTAATCACTTCTACACGCACAGTATAATTTTTGGGCAGAGTAACACCCTGAAGAAGCGAAAGGATTACAACGAATCAAAAACATCATAGCCTATTTACGCTATCCTTATTTATATTTGTCCATTGTTGTTATTAGCGACGTCATTACCTCTCAATAACCGGTGCATATATCACACAGGTGCGCCACACCTGGCCGGCTAATACTTGTTAATCAGCACAGTTGCTTAGACAACTTAAAACCTCTAAGTAACCCAACCAGGGGGTCACGTCCCCCTAGGGAGGCGTAGAGAAATGCTAGGGTATCATACGTAATATTATGTAAGATTACATTTCCAAAAAAAAATTAAAGAGTAGGTAAATAAGGAATATAAGAGGGCATTAAAGTATATTTTTTGGCTTAGGGAGGCTCGGCGAAATAAAGATTGGGAAAGCCTGCTCTAAGTTCTAGCAGTACTATGTCTAGCAGGTTTTGGTACAGACGCATAAGGTTCGGGGTTTTATTTCATCGGTTTAATAAGCTTTTACATTTTTTCCGGAAAATATTACATGCGTGACAATGGATACGTGCCCGATTGGTTATTATGTTATCCAGGTATCATATCATGGTATTTAATAATAATGGTAATCATGGCATTTAATGCGATTGGTTAATTGTGGATGCTTCAGCTTACCTCTTTGGACATATGAGTATGACGATTTTTTTCTCAAAAATTAAAAGAAATTAACGTTCATTGAAGTAGTGTAGCGTAGTAACCGTAACTTATAAATTAATAAAATTACGTTTGAGATAAAGTCCAAAAAACAACCAAAACACCGCCTGACCCTAGAATCGGACTTGAGACCTCATGATCTAAGTTAAAAAGACTAATTACTAGTCTATGAGGCAGCCAATAAAAATGTGAACTTACCCTCATCCAACGATTTGCCATTAAGCTGGTCCTTGATTCTTCTAATAATATTAATTCTATCGTTTTCAGTATAAATGTATCCAGGTACATTAGCTAAATACTTGGTCCAATATAACACGGCCTCTATGTCTATCGTGGGGTTCATACACCACAAAGCATCGAGCATGATTCGAGACATGTGCTCGAAGTATTCAGGAACATTGTCCAAACACGGAGCGAAATACCTGTCTAGCAGAATCTGACACACTTCACGGGTCTCAGCAAAGTCTTTACGACAAATATTATACCTAAAGAAAGAACAATAATAATGTTATGTTGTTATAATATTTTTTTATGCACTAGCTCGATAAATTCCTGCTTCTTCTGCTTTCCGTAAGTACAAGTTTAGTTTGCAAAATTTCATCTCAATCAGATGAACGGTACGTCAATGCATGTGAAAGCAAATATTAATTTTTATACATGGGATGTGCCGTGCAACAAGGCCGTCGCTAAGATGGAGTAGGGGCGGTACATACGTGTGTGCGTGTTTGTGTGTGTGTGTGTGTGTGTGTGTGTGTGTGTTTTACGAGTTTATCTGTAACAAATTTATAAATAGTCAAATCTTTATTCTGTATGTTTGTGTAGACATAATCGCTTGTCCCTTTAGAGAATCAAAACCGCCCAATTGACCGAATCAAAGTCGCTAACTGCTCAAACTATAACGCGGTCAAATACATTCAAATGAACACTGGTTGAGCTTTAACTGATCTTAATCAAATAAGTTCGAATTGGCACGATTTGGAGGAAAGGTTTGTTGATAATTATTGTATTGGCCTTGAATTCTTTCTTGAGGATGTCTTAGATGGATATCTTATAGAAAAACCGGTTTTGGACATCTTCTGTTATTACCAAACTGATGCCATTACTGTCCGCTTAGGATAAACACTCAACAGCGCGCGCGATAAGAGAGGACTGACCAGGGCCGGCTTTTGGAAAAGCATACCCTGCATACGGGGCTACATACAGCCCCAGGGCCTCCACAATAGAGATTTGTATACATATTATGTAATATAAATTTCAATGGATCAGCTTTTTCGTTTCCAAAACAATATATCCACCAATATTCGCTCACTATGGAATATATCGCATGGAATATATTGCAAAACACGTTCGCCATTATTTTGCGATATACTTATAAGGTTTCAGAAAAAAACGCTCTTTCGTTACTCCACGACTTCCAGACTTCTGAATCCAGCCCAACCAGTAAGAACTTATACCTCGTATAATCGATGCGACGCAATGAGGAAATGTTTCGTCGTAGCATTAAACGAGACAGCAATTCTTCTTATTGATCAACCCCTCTCTTTAATCGCGTACGACATATCGCGCATACACGCTATTTATTCTAAGAGGGCTAAACATAATGTTCTTAATGCCCATCCATTTAGGACATTAGGTTAATAATGTCCTAAATGGATGGGCCAATAATTATAATTAATTTTT
Organism: Apodemia mormo; assembly: GCA_036924255.1. NCBI lineage: Eukaryota > Metazoa > Arthropoda > Insecta > Lepidoptera > Riodinidae > Apodemia > Apodemia mormo. The sequence continues at coordinate 197,596 of JAUPFN010000052.1, forward strand.
CGTGTTTGTTTGTTTTTATCTAATTGTAATCTAAACCAAACAGAGACCCTTTAATGGCTAATAATAACAATAATAATTTTATTTTACTCAGTTAATTTGTATATAAGATAGAAAACAAGCAGATGATTCTCCTGATGGAAAGAGGCAACTATCGCCCATAAACACCAAAGATGTTTATGGTGCGTTGCTATCCGAGTAGCGAAGTGTTAATGCCACTTGCATAAGTTTACCGGTTACCTTACCCTCCGAACCGGAACACGACAGTGACAAGCACTGACGCTATTGCGGCAGGTGTAGACAAGGCGGTGAACACAGACCCGGGTGAAACAATGTAGAACTCTAGCACCTAGTAGCCACGATGGTATTGACTCACATAGACAATTGTTCATCTCTTACGAACTGCCTGGCACAACGGCTGATGCTCTATTTTTCAAAGGAGCCTGGACCAACACAAAGGAGGCCAAACATAATGTTCTGCGCGTTTTAGATACAATGCATAGACATTTACCTCCCGTTACCGCTTCATAACTTAGATTCATAATAATTACCCTTAGTTTATCAGATTCGGTCAGAACAATGACTAGATGGTCATGATTGTTGTGACTAATATTACAAAAACAAACTTACTTGTCTTCTATACCAAGAAGGTGTCCAATTGTTCTCCAAAAATGTATATAGGCTTCCCAATCACCATCTTCAAACTGCCTCACAGCAAACGAGTCGGGCTTGACAGTCACAAAACCCATGAACCCAAATTGAGTTAACGCTAAGTCCCGCTGCGAAACGACTCCCTGACCTTTAAGCTTGGATGATAAACCTGCGCGGTAATGCCTGTTTCGTACAGTGGCTAACGACTTCCAAGAGCTGCAAAAAAGAGAATTAATTAAAAAATTAAAATTAAAAATGTGTTTATTTTCTCACACAAACTTACATATAAGCATAAAACGTACTAACTTTTTTGATAAGTGGCATACCTGTTTTGTAAAAAACTGGTGCCTGTTATAGGTCCGAGACCTGTATTACAACTTACAAGTCACCAATGCTCCACTTCACGGAAATATTTACACATTGTTTAAGTAGACAAGCTGGTTGTGCGTAGTACCATTATATCAAAAACATTATGTGAACACTCCACTTATCTCCAAGTGGAGATACAGTAGCCTAAAATAGATTGACACAAAGAGAGATACCATTCTGATAATGGCATGATCCGCAACATATCTAAGCTGGTTGAAAATATAAGTAAGCTTTCTTAGTCTGCTTGCTAACAATTCAATGTGGTATTTTAAAGAGAGGGTCTGATCTATGTATTGCTATGCCAAGATATTTAATTTGGTCAACCCTTTGAAGAGTAGGCCAGAGACAAAAGTGGGATTCGTGGATACAATTATATGCAGTAATTGTGAGATTTAAAGATGGAAGCAAACGCCATATATTTAGTCTTGTATATGTTAATCGTCATAGCATTCATATGAAGCCAAAGGCAGAACTTCCTAAATCCATGGTGTGCATGCGAAAAGTCTCGTCCTAATTGTTAGTACTGAAGTTAATCGCAGTGTCTGTTATGCATTTTCATACCACAAAGACTGTTTATGTAGATGAGGAAGAGAGTTGGCCCGAGGACGTTACCTTGCGGAACACCGTAACACGTGTTGCTTTTTACTAATTATGTGTTTAATCGTTACTCGCCGCTTCCGATTACAACTACAATAATCAATGAACAACTTAAGTAAAACACCTCTAATTGTAACCTCTTCTGCTTTTTGATAATATAGGGCTTGAGACCGTGTCGAAGACTTTTGTTATATCTAGAAATACTGCAAGGCACTTTCTCCTGTTGTCTAGATTAGACATAAATTGAGTCAATTAACTCATGCAGTAAATCATTTGTTGACCTTTTGGAACGGAACCCAAATTGAGATAGTGAGAGCAAGTTATTATATTCCAAAAAAATCTATAAGACGACTAATTATAATTTTCTAGGAATCAGTATCTTAGGCAGTGTGGGTAATATAGAGATCTATACATATAATAAAATCGTAGGAAAGTCAAAACTGTACATTGAATTTTTTTTAAAAAGATTATTTGGAGCGTGATCTACAATCGATACCGAAGACAAAAATATAGTTTTTAGAATTTTTGTCTGTTTGTCTGTTTATCTGTTTGACTGTTTGTCTGTATGTATGTCCGAGGTAAACTCAAAAAGTACTGCATGGATTTACTTCAAATTATGCATGAATATTACTAACAGGTCGGGTCAACATATAGGCTACATATTATCACGCTATCACCTACAGGGGAGGAGCAGTGCGGAGTAAACGAAGACCGCGCGGACAAAGTCTCAGGCAACAGCTAGTTTTCAATAAGATGTTTTTCTCCGTTTTTGTAAACGCAAGTTTGACGATACTAATTTTAAAAGCGCCGAGGAATAAACCAGAAGAGAAAGCAAGGTTACAAATATGTGTTGTATTTAAAAATACACGTTGGGAATTAAGACGTGAAAGTTAGTTTTTAAATACTTATCATATATTTTCTTAAATAGTAGGTACCTACTATAAAATACTAAGAATACGCCTGCCAAACTTCATTCTCCACATATCAGGGACTAAACTAGCAATTCTTTTCTGTTACAATACTTTCCTTTCTTAACACACTCTTTAACTAAAAATATATGGACCTACATCATAACTAGGTAAGAAAAGCATACATACAAATAATAAATTATACAAAAATCTTGAATGAATATTAAGTAAACATAACAATAAAAAACATAAGTACCTACTACTTACCTACTTGATTAATACTTTACAAATATGTTATGTTTTCAAATTATATACTTTGTTGATAAAGCAAAAAATATACCTTCATTTATTATTCATTGTATTATGTTGATGACTATTGTACATACCTTATTATAAATAATTGCTGCTTTTTATAATTTAATTGTAAATCATATTATACAATAGGTCTTTAGCTATGAAATTGCTGTTTTTTATGAAATAAATGAAGCGTATTTTTTCTATATTTTTTTATTTCTATTAATCAAATTAATCACCCATGCAATCGATGCATCTTTGCCAACGCATTGGCAGCTTATTGATGCTCTTCTTGAAGAAATCAGCTGGACGGAAGGCAACAAATTCTTCAAAGGCATTTTGTACTGGCTCTCGGCTATTGAATTTTTTCCCGCGAAGAAGTAACTGTAGGCGCAAGGTCTGGTGAGTACAGCGGATGACGGAGAACTTCCAACCCCAGCTCTTGTAGCTTTTGCACGACAACGCGCGACCTCATTCTGCACAGCAGACGATCTCCAAGCTACAAGGCTATTCAGGCTGCGTGCTATCACCGACACTTTTTCTTCTGCATATCAATGATATGTTGCGAATTAGTAACATACATTGTTATGCAGATGATAGTACTGGTGATGCTACATACCCTGGCCATAGCGGTATTTCTCGGAACACGTCGAAGAGAGCCGAAAGAGCTTGTGTCTGAAGTCGAGAATCGACTTACTCATGTCTCGGAATGGGGTCGTCAAAACTTGGTCATCTTTAACCCCAAGTAGACACAGCTTTGCGTGTTCACCGCAAAAACCCCTTGTCGTATCATCTCGATTTGAGAATACTCTCCTGACAACCTCAGCCAATGTCGGAACCCTGGGAGTCGATATATCAAATACCGTACAGTTTCGCGGCATCTGGAAGGTAAGGCGAAACTAGCCTCCAAAAAGCTCGGTGTGCTCAACAGAGCAAAGCAGTACTTTTTGCCGGCCCATCGTCTCCAACTTTATAAGATGCAAATTCGGCCTCACGTGGAGTACTGCTTTCATCTCTGGGCCGGAGCTCCCCAGTACCAGCTTCTTCCACTTGATTGCATTGAACGTAGCGCGGTTCGAATCGTTGACGACCAGGCTATTTCGAAATGGCTTGACTCCCTGGCATTACGCAGAGATGTAAGCTCGTTCTCCGTCTTTTATCGTATCTATCATGGAGAGTGTTCCGACAATTTGTTTGGATTAATTCCTACTACTAAATTCCATCATCGGACATCGCGTCAAAATTTGAAGTTCCAGCCTCACCATCTCGACGTCTGGGGACCTTCAAGAAAAGAGCTTACTCATTTTTAAAAGGACGGCAACGCAACTGCAAGACCTCTGGTATTGCGGATGTCCATGGGCGGCGGTGACCACTCAACATCAGGTGCACCTCCTGCTCGTTTGCCCCCTCTTCTATAAAAAAATTGCTGTCCATTTGACAAGATGTAATACCAAATGTATTCGTTAAAATAAGAAACAATCTAACATGAAAAATAAATTCGTTTTAATAATGCTTTACAATCGTGACCGGAATATAAAACCTCATACTTCAAGTCTACCTCTTATTACTTAATTATTACTTGTTACCCTCCGAGCAGGTTCAAGATGTTGAATTAATATATAATAATAATAATAAAATTTAATTATTAAATCTACAAAAACTGGGACTAATTGCTGATGTAAATTTCTTATAAAATTTATACAATAAAATATTTTTTTAAATTGTAATACCTATATATTAGAAATAATTTAGAACAGATAAAAAAGAAAAGTCCGCTGAGTTTCTTCCGCCGGATCTTCTATGCGTGGCCGCGTTTCAATCCGGTAGTATTTCTAAAAAAATTGACTCACATGATAAATAATTTTTAAATATTTGCACACCTGTATTTTTGATCAATTTTGGTAACTTGTATCTAAGTTGGAACACCCATATTCTTGCAAATAAATATTTTCATTTCATTTCATTTTTATTCACGAGAGTGCTAAATGTGAAACAATGTCAACGAGCTATTCCTTGTAGATATTATGATATTAATGAAAATGAAAGTTAATTTAGATGACTCACAGCAAAGGGAGAGGTATAGTTACCTACAGTATTATTATTTCTTTCAAACTTACACGCTCCCAGGTTTGAGTTCATGTTCGAACCAGGACAATGTGTGGAAATTTGTCGAGACATATCTTTTGTAAGCAGTGTAAAGCGAAGTTGAACGTCTTGAACCAATGAGGACCCGTAGGATCGAAGGCACTGCGAACACTGCCACTAGACCGTTGAGCATTGACGAGACAAACATAAAACAGTTGTCCCAGAAGAAGCGACGGGCCCTGAAAATAAGAAGTAAGTGGTGTTTTAAGATTTCAGTTTATATCCCAGGCAGTTTGTATGTTTCGTCGTTAATCGTTATACAAACTGCGTTGTCATTTTATAAACGTAAACGTGCAATACAAATTGCCGAAGGCAAATTGTTGATGACATAAATGGCATCAATGTCAACTATAAACTCCGATGTCGCCGACGGTTGAAGGAGCCCCGCTAAACGGGGCTCATTTTTTCGGGTGTGGAACCTAAAGCAACCTAACAAATCTACTTCTTTTTTATGTAAAAAGCCGGAGAGGGTTTTAGTTCTTAATAAACAAACCATTTAAATAACAAGTCATTTAAACAATATGCCGTGGCAATTTGTTGAAGGCGGCGGTGAATATTATGCACATTATATAATGACGAAATTTTACATTTAGCGTAAGGCATTTTCTAAAACGTGTTTATCTTTACAATCTGAGGGCGCCATTTGTATATATGCGAATTATAGAATTTGCCTGTGAGATTTAGATATAATCTCCACAAAATGTTAATAAATAAATTTTTAAATATAAATTCGTTGGATAAATTACACAAATTGGTCTAATCGCAAATTATTTTCTTGTTAGCCAACGATACTTATAGATAGAAATACGTGCATAAATACTAAAATATATTTATAAAAAACACCCAAACCCATTACTACAAACAATTATTATACTCATTACAAAAATGCATTTTTTTTTTCGAAATGAACTAGGCAGTTGGTCCAAATGACCGCTACTGCGACGGTCTGGCTACGGGAAATTCGCGCTTGCGATTTTTTGCGCAGCGCGAACAGCGAAGCGTCTAGCGTCTGAAACAAATATATGAGGAAGTACATGCCACGCGGCGCGGCAACCGGCGGGGCGACGGACGAATTTTGGCGAGCCAATCGGGCGCGCGGTGCGGGACGCAACGAGCGAATGAGACAAATGTATGAATTAGCACAGAGCATGGTGGCGGCCTTAGCGTTTAGTCTAGGAACCAGAATGGTTTAGTTGTAGTTGCCGAGATAATACTCTATGAACATTTTAACTTTAATTTTCAAATACTAACTAGGCCAGATATTTGTAAGTCTGGTTACCACAACATAAGTATAAACAAATTCCAGAGATACAATTTTTTTTCTTCCCACAATGTTGAATATTTTTTTTTTTTTTTTTTTTTATATCATAAGATAGCAAACAAGCAGATGGGTCTCCTGATGGAAAGAGTCAACCATCGCCTATAGACACCAAAGATGTTAATGGTGCGTTGCTATCTTGTGGCGAGGTCTAATGCCACATGCATAAGTTTACCGGCTACCTTACCCTCCAAACCGGAACACGACAGCGACAAGCACTGACGCTATTGCGGCAGGAATAGGTAAGGCGGTGGTACCAGACCCGGGCGAGACAATGCAGAACTCTACCACCTAGTAGCCACGATGGTAGTGACTCGATAGCCAATCGGTCGCCTTTTACGACCTGCCTGGCAGAACGGCAGTTGGCCTATTCTACAAAGGAGGCCGGGACCAACCTATATAAGTAGTGTCGCCAAAAAAATCGATAGTTTTACTCTAGAAACGCCATAACGTTGATAGTATCGATAGTATTGATCGCTGCAAGTAAATAAACTATCGATAGCGTCGATAGTATCAATCATTGGAGATATACAAAATATCGATTCTATCAATAGTATTTTTAGATAATATTGCATTGACTATCGATATATTCGATACTATATTCGAAACTATCGGTTTGTACAATCGATAGCATCGGTCAGTATTAGAATAAAGTTAACTATCGATAGTTTTGATAGTATCGATACTTTTGATAGATTATTTTTTTAATCATGAATATTATCGATGCTATCGATTGTATTGCTGTTTATTGATAGTATTGTACTTATTGAGGTAATGAAACCCTATCGATAATGGACTATCTATCAAACGGCAACACTATAAATCAAAGATTTCGAGTTTCGACACTCATTCCAAAAATTTGTCTTGACTTATTTTCTCATACTTCTTGTGAAATTCAACGTCTATACTATACCCCAATTCTATTCTCTTCCAAATAGTAATTCCAAATAGTAAGTGTTGAAGTACAAAACTACTCCCCTCCAATTAATATCGAGATAAAGTTGATAAAGTCATCTTGCTCTCGGACTATATTGGTCGCGGCGGAGGACGCAAGTTCCCGTGGCCTGAAAATTCGCGCGCGCGAATATTCGCGTCGTCCGCCGGGCCGCCGCCATCACCAGCGGTTCGCGTGGTGAAACCGGGCATTTGGGGCGAGCAACGTGCTCAGCCAGAGTTTAAATAAAGTGGGCTAAGAGCCCGCCCTAACGGCCTGGCCACGGGAAATTCGCGCGCGCGATTTTTCGCGCGGCGCGAACGGCGAAGCATATAGCATCTGAAACAAATGTATGGGAAAGTACTAAACATGCCACGCGGATTAGCGACCGGCGGCGGGGTGACCGACGAATTTTCGCCGCCGCCGCCGCGCCGGTTCGCGTGGCCGGGCGGTAAGGGTGTAGGGTGTTCTATGACACCAAACCTCGGCTTAGGGCAGTATCTTGACTTTGATTATGAAGTAAATGGCATCATAGTTGCGTATCGTTTAGTAACTTTTGACCAACGTCTCAAGTGTTGGCATTGCAAAACAAGTGATAGCGTCGCCGCAAAGGCGGTGACGTAATCGTGTATATGTATGTGTACTATAGAATGAAGGCATAGATTGGATCGGGTTGTAAAAGTTATATCTACTTATCTACTTATCATATCTATCTACTTATCATGAAGGCTGCTATCCTTATTGCCTGGGTCCTCGTCGGGAATCTAAATAAAGCCCCTTCGTGTGTGTGGCCCCCGGCCGTGTACATTAGGTAAAAAAGCCGTGTTTATATGAAAAAAGACCGTCGGTGGGCCGTGTCACTACTTAAAAAATAACGTTTAATTAATGCTAATTAAACGTTTTTAACATTAAAAACCTTAAAACAGCGTTATTTGGTTAATGTCTGATTTTTTTTCTATTTGTTTGAAAATAAAATAAAACAAATTACAATTTTGAATAGCTTTGAATTTTATTTAAACTTATTTATTATTTCTGGTACAAATTTCGAATATTTTCTATAAACCCTTCTTTGTTCTTATTCAATAAATATTTTTTCTTGTCTTTAATTTTTTGGTACATTGAGGTGGTGGGTTCCAAAGTTCCAAAGTAAGTGAGACGCACTATACGACGATATAATTTCGTGCATCGGAATTAATTAACCAATTACCCTTAAATTTGCGAATAGCCGTAGAATCTGCTATGGCCACAGGGTTGCAGCCGTAGGCCGTGTATTTTGTGATTTTTTGGCCTGAAAGCCGTAGAGCACAGTAATTGCCGTAGCATTGGCAATACTGCTTCGATTGCGTAATTAGGGTTGCTAACCGCTCAACCAACAAGGCGACAAATGTAATGCATTAAAACCTAAATATATAGTCTTTCAACTTAGTCTGCGGTAGCATAGCTGTTGCCATCTCGGAAAAACACAACTCGATTATTCAAATTATTATTCTAATGTTCAAATTCACATTACTCGAATGGATATCGAGTTACCCAACTCGAAATAGCAGGACGGGGCTTTGAATATGTTTTTATTTGTTACGAGCTATGTTCTTACTTTTTTGAATAATTGTTTATTTATGTAATTATATTTTGACAATCATTGTTACTAATGGTCAAAATAGTATAAAAATAGTACCTATAATTACTAATGAGTAATGAGGGCCGAGTCTAAGTATTATTTTCTTATTTGAATGTTTCTTATCAATGTGATGTGACGTGGTCGTATTTTACACCGTAATGTCTCAAAGTAATTTATGTACTCCATTGCATTTCATTGTTATCCGACAACCACAATTTAGATACACAACCGAAACCGCATGCTTTTGTAAGGAAAATTGATATTTCTCCAAAATTCGCTTAATAACGATTACAAAAGGTAATATTCATTATTGAAATATTTTTTCGAATATAAAACTCCTAATTTTAACACACTATTTAAAAAAAAGAGAATTTTGAATTGTTACATGTGATACAGTGGTAGTTTTTGATGTGAACCTGGTGGAAAAAAAAAGTTGAAATAGCTTATCCACAGTAAAACTGCGAGAACCGATTTAAAATTCCAAAATACAAAACATAATACGCTTATCGCTTGTGACAATCAAACCTGAACCCTGTTGATTTAAGATTATACCATACGGCTCAGGTTCGATTCTCTTGTCAAGGTCGCTACGTACAACAAATGGGGCAGTCGACTATGAAATTATGTTGAGTTGATAATTAATACTCTGGATATACTTAGATATAGGATATGTGGATATATAACACAAATAATATAACGTGATACATACATAACATACATATCTTCACACCAGGCCTAATTTACGTAATCATGCGGCAATCGAGTCGAAGTGTTTAAGACACTTACATATTTTCTTACATATTATGCCGCGTCGTAGCACGTCTTGACGTTCTATGGTATTTATGTGTGTGAGAGCCCTAAGCGCATTGACTCAATTTACGTGAATTTGTAGGAAGAGTGAACCGATTGATATATTATGTCATGAATCACGATCCTTGCGATTTGTCTTGCTTCCTCATCACTTGTTTCATATAAACACGTCGGTTGCGAAGACTCTTGATATAATATAAATATAAAAATACAACGTGACAACTTTAAATAAATGGTTTTTTTATGACATGGGATAGCAAACGAGGATATAAAAGCTCTGCTGATGGAAAGAGATAACATAGGGAAGAACAATATGGATTCCGCGCAGAACATAGCACTACCCTGCAGCTAACAAGAGTGCTCCATACCCTGACAGCAGCCTTCAATAAAAAGGAGAGTGCAGTAGCCGTTTTTATTGATATGGAGAAGGCTTTTGACAGAGTATGGCATCAGGGCCTCCTGTATAAAATCATCCTAACCGAAATGCCACGCCACATTGTACGCGTCGTCGCTTCTTTTCTATCTCAGCGTAGATTCCAGGTGAAGGTGGGTGGCAAGCTCTCCACCGAACGCTACATGAGAGCGGGCGTCCCTCAAGGAAGCTGCCTCTCGCCAACGCTTTACACCTGTTACACCAACGACATCCCGGTGCCAGACAATATCCAACTGGCACTGTATGCGGACGACGCCGCGTATATTGGTACATCGCTGAAGGTATCACACGCAGCGATCAAGGTACATAAAGCGCTTCAAACGCTAGAGACCTGGCTTAAGAAATGGAGACTATCGGTCAATGTGACGAAGACTCAAGCCATCAAATTTGGTAGAGAAACCAGAAAAACCACACTCCCAAAGCTCCAAATGAATGGTCAAGACATTGCCTGGCATTACAAATGCAAATACTTAGGAGTGACCATCGATGACCAACTGAAGATGGGTCCACACGCCAAGACGATCATCAATAGGACTCGAGCAGCCACAGCACTACTCACCCCAGTGTTGAAATCAAAATTGCCTCTTGGTCAGGAGCTGGGTATATATAAAGCCTACATCCGACCACACCTCACATATGCAGCGCCACTCTGGTACCAGCTTCTGACAAACAGACAGAACAGGCAAAAGATCGAGAGCCAACAACATTGGGCTCTAAGAATCATCGTAGATGCACCTCGCTACATGCGTAACGACATACTAAGGAGAGACCTGAATATTGAGACCATTAACGATTTCATTTCCCGCCTTTCAGATAACATGTTCCATAGGGCAAAACAATCAGAACACCACCACATCAGAACACTGGCCCCGTGGACAACCACGGAGTCAGACAGAAGACCGTACCCCAGGGGTACCACCAAATCCATGCCAGGGGGTATAACCTGATAAAGCCGCCACTTTCGCTGCCAGTCGCCTTGCCGGGCTTCCTCAACGGGTCTCACCCAGACAGGGCTGGCCTACGCGGAGCGGCGTGAAGAATTGGGAAATACCCCCAGGTACTCCGACTCACCATTCAACCCAGTAATCCAAAATCAAAAATGAAACCACTACTCTGAAAAAGAAGCAACCTAATGACCGTTGTACGCGTGAGAAACCACGGACAGGGGGCACAGCCCCGGAACCGTTTCCCCGCACCCTCCACCAGGGGTGTGCGAGAAGACTACGATGGGAGATAAACATTCGCCAATAGACATTAAAGATGTGGCGGATTGTCGTCCGTGTCACGAATGTACAACGACATACGTAAGTTTACAAGCTAACAACTTACCTTTAGAAAACCTTCCAAATAAACATGTCCGTGACGAGTACTAATGCTACTGCAGTAGAAAAAAAAGCGGTGGTAACAAACCCGGGCGAGACGTTGAAGAACTCTACCACTTAGTAAAGTAAGTGTATATCTTTAACATCCGATTTATTATTATTTGACCGCTTCATTGGTCGAGTGGTTAGCGAACCTAACTAAGGATCGATGGGGCTCGGGTCCGATTCCCAACGAGGACAAACATTTCTCAGTTATTTCTCAAACAGTGTATTATTTATGTAACAGTATTTATATATGTATTTCTATGTATAAGTACTTATCGTTGACTAACACCCATAACACAAGCAAATAATTTGCTTACTTTGGGGTTAGATCAATTAGTGCAATTTGTCCAGTGATATTATTATTATTATGTGTTTATCCTCAGCATCACTGGTACGTTTTACAATTCTATACGACGGGCTGATGCCAAGTCATTTAATTTACTTATCTAATTTTCGGGTGAAGTGTTAATAAATTTTCTGACTATAGAACAAGTATAAAGCATTACAGATTTCTGGAGGTTTATATAAAGTAAAAGAGGAAGTTCTTCGTCAGTCGTTCTTATTCACTGAGTGAAGCATGCAGTGTTTTGAATATTATACTGTTACAAAACGTGAAGAGTTGGAACGCTGGAGAGATCTAGAAATAAAAGAAAGAGATAGCTACTCCTATTGACAAACAAATAGTTGACCGCTACCCGAATAGCTATGCCGTATGGGTCTCCTGATGGAAAGAGTCAACCATCGCCTATAGACACCAAAGGTTGTTGCTATCTTGCGGCGAGGTCTAATGCCACATGCATAAGTTTACCGTCTACCTTACCCTCGAAACCGAAACACGACGGTGACAAGCACTGACGCTATTGTGGCAGGAATAGGTAAGGCGGTGGTACCAGACCCGGGCGAGACAATGCAGAAGTCTACCACCTAAAGAAATATATAATATAATATTTACATATAATATTAACAGACAAACGAGTCCCTTAATCGAAACCTTGTTTTCAAAAACCTGCAGTACTTTTTAAAAGCCTATCTAACGATATACTCCACACTATGGGGTACATGAGAAAAAAAATAACATTCCCACTTTACATGTAGGCGAGGTACCCTGAAAAAAAAACATTTTTCAATATTTTATATTACTTCTTTGTTGCCCTACTATATATTATCGTGTCAAATTACAACTTTCTAGTACTAAGGAACTCTGAGCTATCATGCGGACGGACGGACGGACGGACATAGCGAAAATATAAGGGTTCCTAGTTTACTTCGGAACCCTAAAAGGCAATCGTAGTAAGAGTCGAAGAAACCAAGGTTTTGATTCGTTTCAATTTTCGTTCAAACGAATCTACCTAGGTCAGTTGTACTGATTTTAGGCCGAAAATGTCCTGTTTTGCTGGCTGATACAAACACTCATTTGTCATTTATTAAAATTTCCAACAGAATTAAAATTGATTACCTTACATTCTACACTAATGTATGTAAAAAAAATTTATCGACCGGCGGGGTTATCACGTAACTGCCAATGCGAAATTATCGCAATTGTTTAGTTATTGCAAGACACATACCAGCCTTGCATATTAGTGGCAATCGTTGCCGCTTGATTAGTTTTGGTGCTGTGACATTGCAAAAAGTGCATCTATTGACAGGAAGCAACTGGCAACGTTTTTGATGGTTTTTTCATTACGTTTAAAAGTCATCGCTGGTCGCTGGCGGATTGCAAACGTTAGGTGATACGCCTGCCGTAGACGCCTGCCGTAGGCGTATCACCTAACGTTTGCAATCCGCCAGCGATCGGCGATAACTTTTAAACGTAACAAAAACTCATCAAAAACGTCGCCAATTGCTTACTGGTCACTAGATGCACTTTTAGCAATGTCACGCCACCAAAAATAATCACGCGGCAACGACTGTCAATAGCATACACGGATGTTATGTGTCTTACAATAACTAAACAATTACAATAATTTCGCATTGCGAGTTACGTGATAACGCCGCCGTTTTCTTGACATTTATGCCAATTTCTCTATTCGCTAGCGCATTTGACACATGATTAGACATGATACTTCAAAGATAAAAAAAATGGAAATATTAAGAGGGGACAATAAAAGTGATTTTTTTTTCGTAAGTTTTACTCAATTCTAGAAACAAAAATAAATAATTGAATAAAAATAAAGTAAATATTAAAGAGGGGCTCCCATACAACAAACGTAATTTTTTAGCAATTTTTTACTCGATCTTAATAAAAACTTAAATATTTTCAAAAAAGTAAGTATTTGAAAATATATTACCTATAAAAGTAAATACCTAATACATAAAATAAATATTTAAGTATACATACTAATCATCATCATCTATAAAAGAAACGTGATTTTCTTTTAAAGCTGATGCAAGGGCGAATCCAGCCTTTAGTTCAGGGGGGGTCACATATACAAGGGCCGATTAAGTCTACGGTTTAGGGGGGGTCACATATTTACGATTCAGTCATGATAGGCTCTAATCCTTATCTAATTCTGAAAATCCATACCTAGACCCCTACCCTACCTATCCATGCCTAGGGGGGGAGCTTATGACCCCCATGACCCCCCCCCCCCTAGATCCACCCTTGATCCCCTTCGTACGCGAGTCTGACTAGCACTTGGCCGGTTTATTTACTACTAGCTGTTGCCCGTGACTTCGTTCGCGCGGACTACGTTTACTCCGCACAGCTCCTCCCCCGTAGGTGATAGCGTCATAATATGTAGCCTATATGTTGACCCGACCTGTTGGTAATATTCATGCAAAATTTGAAGTAAATCCATGCAGTACTTTTGAGTTTATCCCGGACATACATTGACTTTCCTACGATTTTATTATATGTATAGATATGTATAGATACTTTGTTTTACTGATCAGGATCATAGTAAAATGACTATATAATAGGCTTTATTATATTTTTAACACAGATATTAAAAAAAAACTTCAAATGAACTGCAAACATAGCGGGATAGGTACTAACTCTCCTGATTTTAATAAGCACTGTAGGTATGATTGTTTGTTTCAATAGTTTTCAAGTGGTTCGTGGATTAATTAAAGAAAGTTACGCTTCCTCTAGAATGGTATTATAGGTCCCTATGACCCACTCCTTCTTATGTGACGCAGACGAAGTTGCGCGGGTCAGCTAGTACAGACATAATTCAGCAAATAACACTATATGCAATATTTAGATGCACTTTGCGCGCAAGCTGTGACGTGTCACTGTTTATGTTTGATACGACCACTATGATTTCTGTGGATACGACATTACTTTGATTAAAGCCCCGTTTTCACTTTGTGTAGTGCGAGCGCGAGTGTTTAATGCAGGTGCTTAGTATTAAGCAAAAAATACGTGAAGACAGCTGTTGATCCCTGCGAGTGATTAGCAATCAGCGTCTATTCACTTTTACTACGCTGAATACTGATCACTCGCACTGATCAACGGCTGTCTTCACGTATTTTTTGCTTAATACTAAGCACCTGCATTAAACACTCACACTCGCACTAATCAAACTGAAAACGGGGCTTTAACATTATAGTGTGGCTAGTGCCATTTAGGGACAAATAAGTAAACCATAATATGCTTGACACTGCTTGAGATAACATTTTGAAGTTTTCTGAAATGAATACCTAGTACAATATAACCGTGAATAAAACATTTTTTTTTATTTTTTGAATTGTGACACTATTTGAGCGGAAGTGCGATATGTTATGTATTTAAGACTAACTATTTTCATCCGTAAAAAAATATCTATCAATACCGATAAAGAACTGCAGATACGAGTGTATATGATCGTGCTAAGGCTAAGATCCTTTGACGATCAGACAGTGTTTTTACTCATTGTAGTCTGTACATCTCCCCAATTCATGTAATTGAGTCAATGCGCTTAGGGCTCTCACAAACATTAACACGAAAGAACGTCGAGACGTGCTACGACGCAGCACAATATGAAAAAACTGTGTAAGAGTCTTTAACGCTTCGACTCGATTGCCGTTTATTTACATGAAAAATGATGTGGTGTCGCGGGACACCAGGTAGGAACGAACTTCCTTCGGCTAAACGGCACTACTCGCTTGTGTACGCGACTGTCGCGCCTGCGCACGTCTCATTTAACGCTTTTATTCCACGCATTTTTCTTACGGTTTTACTATCACATTTTTTTCAGTTCGGTCGCGCAGCAAAATCCCTATCCCCTCCAAGCCTGCCGTAAGGAACTTCGTTCCAATTAGGCCCCTGAGTGCATGTAAAAACACGTTGGTTTGGGGCCGTAAAAAATAAAACCATGTGGTATTTTGTTAATTGTAACTAGATTTGTATAAAATATAATGAAAAACATATTAATCAGTGTTAAATACGAAAGCACTCATCAGATAAGTCTACGTTCGTCAATGTCATTAGCATTAGATAATCTGATAAAATATTTCAAGTGATGAAATCACTTATCTAAGTTATCGGTTAATTTCGATTAACAATAAATATTATTTAATTGAGAAATAAAATAGAATACATTTTTTGTCTTTATGTAAATAGAAATTTATTAGAACACTTCTAATGCCTGTTTAATATTTAATTGATTATTAATTTTTAATAAAAAACACTTTTTGAATTTTCAAATCCGTAAGTCCATGAAGTGTCTTAGATTGAAAATTTACATACATACATACATACAATCAAATATATAAACTTCTGAGTCAAGCCAATGATCGAGTCATAAAAAATGATGTGGTGTCGCGGGACACCAGGTAGGAACGAACTTCCTTCGGCTAAACGGCACTACTCGCTTGTGTACGCGACTGTCGCGCCTGCGCATGTCTCACTTAACGCTTTTATTCCACGCATTTTTCTTACGGTTTTACTATCACATTTTTTTCAGTTCGGTCGCGCAGCAAAATCCCTATCCCCTACAAGCCTGCCGTAAGGAACTTCGTTCCAATAATAAATAAAAACATCAATTTATTGCAAGCACAGAAACCACGTGTAATTAACGCATGTGCGAATTAATCGCACATACCAAAAGTTATATTATCTATATTTGATATTACAAATGCGAAAGTTTGGATGTTTGGATGGATGTTAAGATGGGTGATTGTTACTCAATCACGCAAAAACTATCGAATAGATTTTAATGAAATTTGGCACACAGGTAGATCGTGACCTGAAATAGCACATAGGCTACTTTTTATCCCGTAAACATTAGATGATCCCGCGAGATTCGCCAAAATCTTTTATACTCACCGCCGTGGTTCAGGTTGGAGAGTGAAGTAGCCAGTAGACTTATGCATTAGACAGCATGACGCATGTGGCATTAAAACCCGTCATAAGAATAGCAACGCACCATTAACAAATTTGTTATCTATAGGCGATGGTTGTCTCTTTCCATCAGGAGAGCTATCTTCTTGTTTGCTATCTTATGAGTTATGAATTTAAAAAAACAAAAATGAATTCATACTTACTGATTGAACTTTTTCTCGTCAAACCATTCTGGTAATACCAAATCTTCGTCATCAGGTTTTTTTACATCAGATGGTTGTTCAGTAGCCTCTTTGGAGAAGAGCCCATCGATGAACTCTTCCACTGTAAAATGAAAAAAATTGGGAAATCCAACAGTGCACATAGCATAGCAAAAACTTATTTATTCGAGGAATAGGTATTAACAATTTGTATTGGACATGAGGTTTATTGTACTAAAGTTAGGCATAAAATATATAAACCTTTGTAAATGGACCTCTTGAACTCCCCTTTTAACGAATCCACCAAATTTTGGTAAAATGGATTGTTCCATTGGGATTTACTAAAAAATGAATGACTCAGACTCAGAATGAATGACAGATTGCTAGGGACAGCTAGCAATTAATGTTAAGTAATAATTTAAATAAATTGCTAATTAATTAGTAATTAAGTTAGTAATATTTAAATAATAATTACTTGTTGCGTTTTAATGCATGGTATGATGTTTCGTTTAAGAACTAAATAATATTATCACTTAATTTTTAAATAAAACTTAATTACCATAAAAACAGCTATTAAAATGTTTAAGACAGCTATAAATGTAGTCATAGGCAAACTGACAATAAATCAGCGATGCCCTCAACTACCTCCATGTATTTTATACACTTATAGATGATAACTTTAGGTTCTTTTGTACCTAAATTGCTTATTAAATACCGAATATCACCGTAGGTATTACGGAGCATTTTCTATTTGCGTAGGTGCTCGTATCTCGGAATCTATGATGAATTAAATTTTGTATTTCGATAAGGTCTTAACATTATATGTTTATCTATATTATTTTCCGCCAAATGTATATCGTACCATGATCGCAACCATTGATATAAAAAATCCAAGATACACAATCAGTGTGTCAAAACCGTCCTCCAAAAATGAGTGCACAATTTTAAATTGTGCGCTCATTTCAAATAGAATCGCGTCGGTCGCGATACTGTCAATTTTATTTATTTTCGTACATTGATTTGTAAAAACAACTATAAGTCGTGCACTTAAGGTTGGATATGCAAAGACATATGTTTTTGCCATATCTATAATTACTTAAATGAAATTAGGAACACTTTTGAGTGTCAGTTTTGTTCGGGACTGTGTATCTAGGGTTTTTATATCAATGATCGCACCTATATTATTGTCCGATAAATTTATAAGTTTTTGTGGTACTTGTTTTTGCAAAAGGAATATACTATCAACCATAGCCAAAAAATGTTATGAAGTGGTGCCATATGATTCCTATTTATATTTAATCAGTCGGGGATTCGGCTTTAAGTATATTTTATTAATTGAAGGGAAAACATATAAAGGAAAAACAAAAAAAATATCGAGTGATGAAGGGTCTTCATGGCAATTTTGAATAAAATATAGCATTTAAGATAATGTAGCGTTCGATAATAAAAACGCGCGTTTCAGGGAATCCATTCCAAATAAACAAAAAATAATAAAAAATATTTTTCAAACATGTCTCTACCAGCGATAAGATATAAAACCTACATCTCTCATTTGCCACAAGGTCGACATATCTCAAAATTGTCGATTTTTGAGTTAATGATACAGTTATTTAAAAAAACATATCCCGTTAAGTGAAAAAAAGTAATTTCTTTAGACTCCATAGTCAGTGAGAGAGAAAATAATTTCACAATTATTATGCCATTACCTATAATATTGTATCTTTCGGATGGGTGTCAGTGATTGCTCTCCTTTAAAATGATGTTTTTGAGAAATGTCGACATTGTCGCAAATGAGCGATATATTATTTTGTCACTGCTGCTACATAGGTAGGTAAGTGGGTAGAATCTCACAATCTCTTGCCCCGGGTTTGGTACGACCAATTTTTTTATTCCTGCCGCAATACTTATCACTGTCATGTTCCAGGTTGAAGGGTAAGGCAGCCGTAAAAAATATGCATGTGGCAATTACCACCTCCCCACACGGATAGCAACTCACCATTAACATCTTTCACTTTCAGAGTCATGACCAAATGTAAGCTAGTATATTCAATTACTCCATTAAAAAATTACATTTGAGGTTGCAAAAGTCAAAGCTTGCAATTTTATTTTTCTAATGTCAAGAAAAGGTTAGTAGCAGGATGTGTAAAATTAAATGCAAATTTGTGGAGCCGCAACCATTGTCTCACGTCCGTCATCTTGTAAAAAGGTTTTTATGCTATATCGGGTAAACTACACCGAAATTTTGTTTTTAATTTTTTGTTGCAAATCATATTTTTAGCAGTATTATACGGGGTTATACTTTTACAGGCCGGCCAAATTTTCATAGGCTATTCAGAATCGATAATATATTCGATTTATGTGATAAAAAAATTATTTAAAAAATTCAAAATTTCATTTTTAACCGACACAAAAAATAAAATAATTTCAATTACGCAAAATTCCAGCTAAAATATTTTAGTACCTTGAACCAAATTAAAAGTGATTACTGATTGCGCAAAATGAACTTAGAACAACAGATTACATAATAATTACTATCGTAATTACTAATCTATCTATATACATAAAAATCAATTGCTGTTCGTAAGTCTCGCTAATTTGACTAATGAACGCCGATTTGACTAATTTTGGTTTTGAACTAATTGTTGAATTCCAGGGAAGGTTTAAAAGGTAAGGTTAAGGTTAAGGAAAATATAGAAAAAAATAAGAGTAGTTAAAAAGGCAGAACAACGTTTGCTAGGTTAGGTACTTATAAATAAATGTAAAATGACACACTGCCAGCATGATAGAGTTCATTCACAAGACTCAATGCATCCAATTCGTGAACTTAGTGAGATTTTTTAAACGAATATTTTTATTTTATCTTGTAATAATTTTACAATAATAATTAAAACGCGCTTTCATTCTAATTTTAAAATTTGCCCGGACTTTTAAAAGTATCCCTGTATTAAGTATCTGCCACAATGTAACAGAGTATTCGACGCATCTCTATTTGCCGCTCTGGGTTTGATAAATCGGTCACTTTGAAAGCAAATAGCAGTTATTAATTAGTTTATAAAACTTTTTAATTTTCCTACGCAGTCGTTTCCTTATATTTATCGCTAGATAACTTTATTGTCATCATGACTCCATAACATCAGGCATTAGTGCGTTACGTAATATTATAGCGTTGTATTTATATATGTGACACTGTTACGAGTTCGTAATGTTGAAATGAGAGAGGTTAGGCTTGAATAAAAGTGTGTGTAAAGATGAGAAAGGGCATGCTCCTTTAGTTCAAACATGTAGAAAGAATAGTAGATGAAATGTTGACAAAACAAATATATACAATGCTAATATGGAGGGATGTAGGTACCGGGGAAGATCAAAACTGACATACCATGATCAGATTGATCGACTACTGTCCGAAGGTGGTGTCAAGAGTCTTCGCAACCGACGTGTTTGTTAGAAGAGAGTAATGAATGTGGAGGAAACGAGACAAGTCTACAAGGATCGTGATGAATGGCAATCAGTTCTCTCTGCCTAACCCGTAAGGGATCTGGCGTAAAGATATGTATGTATGTGTGACTTACTGGAAATACTAGTATTAAATGCAAAATACAAAGGAAATATAGGTATAAAGTGTTGCCAGCGACACTTTATACCCATCATTATGATGCGGTAAATTGCGTCTTATTAATATATTATGGCTCGTAATAGCTCAAGTCAGCCGCTGCCCGACTTGTTACATAAATTAGGTTTGTTACGTTGCCTTTAGGTCTCTCAACTAGAAAAAAAGTTTCACGCACGCGGGGCGTAGCTCCTTTGCCTGGTACCTTACCTTAAATTGTAAGTGGCACTGCAATAACACTTATTATTTTTTTATAATATGATTGGATACCAAACAAGCAGATAGCTCTCCTGATATAAAGGTACACCATCACACGTAGACACTTGAGATGTAAATGGTGCGATGTTATCCGTGTAATGGGATGGCAATGCTACATGAATAAATCTACAGGTTGCCTTACCCTCCAACAACATTGACATTATTGCGGCTAGAATAGGCAAGGCGGTATTACCATAATATACTCGGGCGAGACGTTACGTAACTTTACCACCTAGTAGTCACAATGATTCATGTAAGGGTTACAAAGTAACTAGGTTTTTTTATATATCATAAGATAGCAAACAAGCAGATAGGTCTCCTGATGGAAAGAGTCAACCATCGCCTATAAACACCAAAGATGTTAATGGTGCGTTGTTATCTTGTGGCGAGGTCTAATGCCACATGCATAAGTTTACCGGCTACCTTACCCTCCAAACCGGAACACGACACCGACAAGCACTGACGCTATTGCGGCAGGAATAGGTAAGGCGGTGGTACCAGACCCGGGCGAACAATGCAGAACTCTACCACCTAGTAGCCACGATGGTAGTGACTCGATAGCCAATCGGTAGCCTTTTACGACCTACCTGGCAGAACGGCAGTTGGTCTATTCTTCAAAGGAGGCCGGGACCAACACGGCGAAATAGGTATTTAGTAATCTGTGGTAGTGGCAAGTATAGCCAATCGTTCGCCTTTTACGAACTACCTGGCTGAATGGCAGATGGTGTTTTCTTCAAAGGGAGGTCCGTTCGAGCGATACCAAAGAATATATAATAGGCGATACTATAAACGGTCGTGCTAATTCACCGTAAGCAAAGTGCATACGGTAGGTACTTTAATGATAATCTATACATATAATAAAATCGCAGGAAAGTCAAAAGTGTACATTGAATATTTTTTTAAAAGAATACTTGGGGCGTGATCTACAATCGATATCGAAGCCAAAAATATAGTTTTTAGAATTTTTGTCTGTTTGTCTGTTTGTCTGTTTATCTGTTTGTCTATTTGTCTGTTTGTCTGTGTGTATGTCCGGGGTAAACTCGAAAAGTAGGTACTGTATGGATTTACTTAAAATTTTGCATGAATATTACTAACAGATCGGGTCAACATATAGGCTACATATTATCACGCTATCACCTACAGAGGAGCAGCAGTGTGGAGTAAACGAAGTCCGCGCGGACGAAGTCGCAGGCAACAGCTAGTCCATACTAATATTATAAATGCGGAAGTAACTGTCTGTCTGTCTCTTCTTCACGTCTAAGCTACCGGACCAATTTGGATGAAAGGTTCAAAGATAGTTTGTGACCCAAGAAAGGACATAGGATAGTTTTTATCCCGGAAATCCCATGGGAACGGGAACTATGCGGGTAAAACCCCAGAACTGTCTGTCTTTTAAACCACGGTAATAAAGAGTAACTTAGGCTTTTTATTTTAGAATTTTTTCCACGCGGAGGAAGTCGCGAGCACAGCTAGTAATCTATATTATCACGCAAAAACTACTGAACAGACTTAAATGAAATTTGGCACACAGGTAGATGATGACCTGGAATAGGCACATAGGATACTTTTTATCCCGGAAAACTTAGGTGATCCCGCGGGATTCGCCAGAAACTTTTATAATGCAGCGGGCTGCACGCTGCAGCTAGTAAATAACAATAGAATGCTGCTGCACTTGACAAATTTAAAACACTAAATACCTATTTCCTCCTACTAATACAAATAATTACAATACAAATACAAATAATTTAATTTGAAACCTGAACTGCACAGGCAGTAGTAGGTATCACTACAGAGTATAAAACAAAGCCGCTTTCCCTGCCTGTCCCTATGTATGCTTAAATCTTTAAAACTACGCAACGGATTTTGATGCGGTTTTTTTAATAGATAGATTGATTCTTGAGGAAGGCTTTAGTATATAAACTTTTCCGATATTCCCAGGGGAACAAAAGCTACACAGGTAAAACCGCAGGCAGGTCGCTTGTATATTATATAGTTACTGTGTTGCGTATATCAACGCACTCCTCCAGAAAATGGACTAAATGTTCGTTATGAACTTGAGTAGGTGTTTAATCTACAAGTACAAGTATTAAGCATTTAATCTACGAGTACTTACAGGTATAAAGCATAAAAGAGATTAATTTCTATTGAATTAAAAATTTTGGTGACTCTGTATGTGTGCGTGTATACCACAAGCGATATTAGATGTTTGAATTATACTAAACAATTGTACGTTTTTCGTACTATTTGGTAGCTACGTAAAAAAATATTTCTTAAGGAAAGTGACCCCTAAAACTAATATTTATTACTAGCTGTTGCCTGCGACTTCGTCCGCGCGGACTTCGTTTACTCCGCACTGCTCCTCCCCTGTAGGTGATAGCGTGATAATATGTAGCCTATATGTTGACCCGATCTGTCAGTAATATTCATGCAAAATTTGAAGTAAATCCATGCAGTAATTTTTGAGTTTACCCCGGACATACATACAGACAAACAGACAAACAGACAAACAGACAAACAGACAAACAGACAAACAGACAAACAGACAAACAGACAAACAGACAAACAGACAAACAGACAAACAGACAAACAGACAAACAGACAAACAGACAAACAGACAAACAGACAAACAGACAAACAGACAAACAGACAAACAGACAAACAGACAAACAGACAAACAGACAAACAGACAAACAGACAAACAGACAAACAGACAAACAGACAAACAGACAAACAGACAAACAGACAAACAGACAAACAGACAAACAGACAAACAGACAAACAGACAAACAGACAAACAGACAAACAGACAAACAGACAAACAGACAAACAGACAAACAGACATACAGATAAACAGACAAACAGACAAACAGACAAAAATTCTAAAAACTATATTTTTGGCTTCGGTATCGATTGTAGATCACGCCCCAAGTATTCTTTTAAAAAAATATTCAATGTACAGGTTTGACTTTCCTACGATTTTATTATATGTATAGATATAGATAGCACGAAATTTCCCAAAATAATTGAATGCACAGAGACGATTACAGGACTATTTAATAGTACAGATTATTAAATTCTCGTTTTTATGACGTACATATTTCGTAATATCTGTTGGTGCAAAGGTTGGATAGGAATAATTGCCAATCGACGAAAACCGACGTTGATACCTGTTTTTTGTTTACCTATTATCATAATAAGACAAACTTGTTTGATCAAAAGCGTCAGGTTAAAATAGACGAGCCTCAACCGCTCGGCGCAACTTTTTTTAAAGTATAATATTTACACATTTTATAGTCGGCACTTTGTGAAACTCCATTTGTAATTTTCTCTGTGGTGTAGTGGTCCGGTGTCGGAGTTGACCACATGAGGTCCCGGGTTCGATTCCTGGGTCAGGCAATTTAAATAAATAAATAAATAAATATTCACGGGACAAATTACACTGACTGATCTAACCCCAAAGTAAGCAAATATTTGCTTGTGTTATGGGTGTTAAGTCAACGACACTAATACATAAAAATACATATATAAATACCAGAATATATATAATAAACACCCAAACCCGGAAATACAAACATTTATGCTCATCACACAAATGCTTGTCCTCGTCGGGGATCGAACCCGAGCCCCGTTGATTGCGTAGTCAGGGCCGCTAACCACTCGACAAACGAGGCGAATTTAAAGATGTATTTTTTCAGTTTTCTGATAAAAACAACATTGCCTGGGATTGGAAAGTGCCCGGTTGGCGATAGGCTTGCCACCTATCACATTTGTGGGACCAAGTATCTTGGGCTAATCGTGGGTGCACTTGTTATACCTCTGCCTACCCTTTCGGGGATAAGGGCGTGAAGATACATTTGGAATTTTGTTAATACATTTACTTAATGTAGTACTTTTAAAGTATAATAATTAAGAATTAACAGGATCTTAACGCGATTAGTTAAAAGATTATATCCTGATATTTCGGCGCTGTTTACAAGCACCATGGTCACGGAGGAAAATTATCCTTCAACTAATCGCGGTAAGATCCCGTTATTTCTTAATAATTCATTTGATGCACCATCACGGCCGTATCCCCGAAGAGGTAAGTAGAGGTACAACCAGTGTTTTTGTTTACACACCCACGATTAGCCAATGATACTTAGGCCCACAAAGTGATAGATGCCAATTTTAGAATTAGAATTGGATTGGAATAAAATTGCCCGATTGGTGATAACGCTGGCCACCTATTCCATTGTGGGAATTATCTTCAGCTAATCGTACCTCTGCCTACCTCTTAGGAGATACAGGCGTAAAGATAAATTTTACTTTTTTTTAAATAGTAGCTATTATATTTAACCTATTTACTATCTCGAAAGTAGAGTGAAGTGTTGTAACTTGTAATGTCACATGTACATGGGTAGATCCTACATGATTCTAACAATTTTGTATGCAACTTCGCTGCTTTTTTGCTGTGGCGTCTATATCATGCCAGTGCTTAAATTTAGCTGTTTATTAAGGTAGCCTTACTGTCAAAACCAAAACATAACAAAAAGCACTGACGCTATTGCGGCAGAGACAGATGATAAATCCTGCGAGGCGTCACAGAACTCTACCGTCTCGTTAGTATTTCTGTGGTCATTGGTCAGACCATAAGTGCACTTTTTGCCAAAATAATGTTAATAATACAATTAGCATTGCAAAAAACAGTTTTAACGTCTGATCAGATTTTTTTTTTTGAGAACATTTCAAGATAAGTAAAAAAACAGATTATTACATTTGATCATAATAACACATATGCATAATACATGTAAAATTATTTTTCGTAATTATCACTTTCTGACCTAATGCCACAGATTTGCGATGATAATAACAAGTATAGCCTTCCCTAGTCTTTTTATGAGGGCCTGGCCAACGGGGCCTTAATTAATATGGGAAAATGAAAAGATGTAATGCGGATGTGACCGTTCAGAAAACCTGTGTTAATTTAAATATCGTGACTGAAAGGATATATCAGGCATAAAACTAGAGATAGCAGCTGTTGCGTTGCCGTCCGAGTTGAAACGCCAGATTTATAGATAAAAAAGACAAGTACTGACGCTATTACAGTAGGAATTGGAAAGAGGGTAATACCAAACCTGGACAAGACGTTGCTAAACTCTACCAATAGACACGATGATAATGACACGTTTAGACTGGTCAATCCTACATCCTATATGAAATGCCTGGCGCAATGTAGTAGGTTTCCCCATGTTTGTTCCGGGCTCCTTTAAAGAATAGACCAACTGCCATTCCGCCAGACAGGTCGTAAAAGGCGACCGATTGACTATGCGAATTACCACCATCTTGCGGCTACTAGGTGGTAGAGTTCTGCATTGTCTCGCCGAGGTCAGGTACCACCGCCTTACCTATTCCTACCGCAATAGAGTCAGTGCTTGTCGCTGTCGTGTTCCGGGTTGGAGGATAAGGTAGCCGGTAATAAGTTTACCGGCTACCTTATCCTCCATCCTCTTATGCATGTGGCATTAGACCTCACCACAAGATAGCAACGCCTCATTAACATCTTTAGTGTCTATAGAAGATGGTTGACTCTTTCCATCAGGAGACCCATCTGCTTCTTTGCTATCTTATGATATATAAAAAAGGCACTACATTCCGCCAGGCATTTTTCCCCGTGTTGGTCCCGGGCTCCTTTGAAGAATAGGCCAATTGCCGTTCTGCCAGACAAGTCGTAAAAGGCGACCGATTGGCTATGCAAGTCACTAAATTATCGTGGCTACTAGGTGGTAGAGTTCTGCATTGTCTCGCCCGGGTCAGGTACCATTGCCTTACCTATTCCCGGCGCAATGTCAGTGCTAGTCACTGTTGTGTTCCGGTTTGGTTACCATCCAAATTGGATCAGCATCGGTTGATCAACTCGGGATTTTGAGAGAAAAATTTTGAAAAGGGTGCTATCAATATAAATTCCAGATTTTTCAACCAATTTCGTATTCAAGAAAATTGTAGAGCTCAAAAAAACTCCGTTAATTGCTGTTTTCATATCGATATCGATCTTGGTATTAAAAGTTATAATTTTTTAAAAGTTAAAATACATTGTTTTGAACAATTATTTTAACTACTAAAGTTAAATACTAAACTGCCTTTTTTATAAATCATAAGATAGCGAATAAGCAGATGGGTCTTCTGATGGAAAGAGTCAACCATCGCCTATAGACACCAAAGATGTTAATGGTGCGTTGCTATCTTGTGTCGAGGTCTAATGTAACATAAATAAGTTTGCCGGCTGCCTTACCCTCCAAACTGGAACACGACAGGGACGAGCACTGACGCTATTGAGGCAGGAATAGGTAAGGCTGCGGTAACAGACCTGGGCGAGACAGTGCAAAACTCTACCCCTAGTATTGTATTTCATTAGATCATTGGTCCCAGTGCTCGTCCTAGCCCCCTTTGAAATTAGGCTATCTACCATTCTACCACGCAGCCCATAAAAGGCGAACTTGGTTTAACATATCACTACCGTCGTGATTACTAGGTGGTAGAGTTCTGCAACGCTCTCTCGCCCGGGCCGGACTTACCTATCACGGCGCAATAGCGTCAATGCTTGTCACTCTTGCGGTCCAGTTTGGAGAATAATGTAGCCAGTAAACTTATGCTTGTAACATCACCATCTCGCCATACGGATAGCAAGGCAATATTAACATATTTGATGTTTATTGGCGATGGTTGTCTCTTTCCATTAGGACAGTCATCAAATCATGCTATCTAAATCTAAATGCTATCATATAATATTAAAAGAACTTGTAGTTTTGGTAGCGTGAGGTATTATCAAAACTTTCATTTCTGTCAACAGTCCTACCTTTTTCAAACGACGAAAAAAAAGGAGGAGTTTCTCAATTCGAACGTTTATTTTTGTTAGACTACGCATAGCTTTTTAAGGGGTAGTCCGTTTTTGACAATTTGTTTTTTAATGGAAAGGGTATATTCGAGGATGCCCCTATTAATTTATTTTTTATAATAGTTTTCCCCCGTGTTGGTTCCGGGCTCCTTTGAAGAATAGACCAACTGCCGTTCTGCCAGGCAGGTCGTAAAAGGCGACCGATTGGCTATGCGAGTCACTACCATCGTGCGGCTACTAGGTGGTAGAGTTCTGCATTGTCTCGCCCGGGTCAGGTACCACCGCCTTGCCTAATCCTGCCGCAATAGCGTCAGTACTTGTCGCTGTCGTGTTCCGGTTTGGAGGGTAAGACAGCCGGTAAACTTATGCATGTGGCATTAGACCTCGCCACAAGATAGCAACGCAACATTAACACCTTTCGTATCTATAGGCGACGGTTGACTCTTTCCATCAGGAGACTATCTTCTTGTTTGCTATCTTATGATATAAAAAAATATATATCCAACCATAAGGGTATATAAACAAGGGTGATTAATTGTTCACTCACTGATTTTAACGTACCACGCATAACTTTTTACAGAGTGATCCGATTTTGTTAATTCTTTATTTATTGGATAGAATATACCCCGAGGGTAGTCTCATATAAATTTTGAAAATAATATCCACCCAAAAGGGTCCGAAAACAGAAGATGATTGATTATTCGCTACTGATTTTAATATATGACCACGCAAAACTTTTCCTCGGTTTGTTTGTTAAAAAGCTATTATTGTATTAATTTCTTCTATTTGTCAAGCAAGTTTATTGCGATTTTGCAATGGTTGTCAAGCAGGTGTGGTATTTACACTAAACATACGGTCCTCACATAGAGACCTCCTCTATACCTTATATTTAAACTTCTACTTGCGAATTCAGAAAAAGTATTTTAGAATAAATAATCCTCTACCTCTACCTATCTATATCTATCTTATCTATATATTAATGCTTGAAGCCAATACTTTGTACCCCTTTTTATTATAATTACGCGAACGAAGTTTTTTTTTTGTTTTGCCACAGTTAGTTTCCCACTTTTCCCCGTGTTGTTCTCGAGCTCCCTTGAATAGGCCAACTGCCGTTCTGCCAGGCAGGTCGTAACAGGCGACCGATTGGCTATGTGAATCACTACCATTGTGACTACTAGGTGGTATAGTTTTGCATTGTCTCGCCCGGGTCTGATACCACCGCCTTACCTATTCCTGTCGTAATAACGTTAGTGCTGGTCACTGACGTGTTTCGGTTTGGAGGGTAAGTTAGCCGGTAAACTTATGCATATGGCATTAGACCTCGCAACAAGATAGCAACGCACCATTAACACCTTTGGTGTCTATAGGCGATGGTTGACTCTTTCCATCAGGAGACCCATCTGCTTGTTTGCTATCTTATGATATAAAAAAAAAGTTTACATTGCGGTGGACTGCAGAAATCTAATATTTTTAAAACCTCTGTATTAGAATTAGGTACTTACATTGAATTATTAAAAATAAATATTACACACACTCTCATGTGACATACATGCTAATATATACACACGTACTTACTAATTTTTTACGGCTAAAGCCTTTTGTCTAATTTAAAATAGATATTATTATTTAGTCTATGGTAGAACTTCGACTACAGGGTGACAATTAGTAACTAAAAAACGTATTTTTAACAGGTTTGGTCGGTTTAGAGATTAGAGCTAGACGAGTTTTGAACAAAACATCTCTTCAGCTTCATTTTATTTTGGTATGTTGTGTATACAGTTCCAATAGGTATCATGCTAAATGAAAATTTTTTAAATTATATTTTTATTAACATTATTACTCATAAACATTATTTGCTTATCTAATTGGTTAATCCATATTTACAAAATAAGAATGACATAATGATACATGTATTTTAATCATTTCCGTACAAAGTTCTTTTTTTAATATATCATAAACTTTGAAACAACTGTTATGCTTTAATTTGATCTCCTTAGCTGAAAACTTTCACAAGAGCACAAAAGAAAGAGCAATTTACCGTTATTTTCTACTTAAAACTTAAATAATAATACTCACCGATCAATAAAAACATCACCTTACAATTCCAAATTTATATTTTCATTGGATTATAATAAGAGCACGATTTTAATATGTAACCTAAATATTAGATATGCAAAATTACTTACCACTTAAATCCATCTTAACTTTTTCGACTTTAATATATTACTGATAAAAACGACGTCTATATCAAACACGAACCATTTATTACTAATTACCTACTAAGTACTAACACGAAAATTAACACGTTACAACGACTCTACTATTGCTCTACCAAAATAAACACACTGACAATTGACATATGGCAATTGACAGTTGACATTTGTCATTTCGCTTGAAGTCCAATATATTCCTAACGGAGCTTGAAGTAGGTTCCCTGTCACACAGATATCGCAACAACGACTTATAGCATTAGAAATAACAACTATTTAAAACGTTATGATACTTAAAGCAAGAATGACAAATTGATTATTTTGTTTGTTTTTCGTAATTGATTTATATTCATAACATGCTTATGTAAAAGGTGGCTGTGATAATAAAGAAAATTCTAAAATTTATTAAATATAATCCTTACCGCTGCGCTTATAGGAATATTACAGAATGTGTCTGTGTAATATTTTTATATAAAATTGCGATTACCGATCGCCCTCTGATCGAAATTAGATTAAAAAGCATTTAATTAGCTGATTGAAATTAAACTAAAAACTTTAATTTAATTGTTTAATCTATGGTATTATAATAAAATATTATCATCTAAGTATGAGAGCAGAATTTAACACAATATGCATTTTATATTATATATTAAATAATTGTAGTGTTTTAATGTTCGTTATTATTAATTATAATGTATATTTTATAAATCTATTAGCTTAACTAGCTAGCTTATAGCTATTAGCTATTATTACTAATCTATATTAATATTATTATAAATGCAAAAGTTTGGATGTTTGGATGGATGTTTGTTACTCAATCACGCAAAAACTATTGAACGGATTTGAATGAAATTTGGCGCACAAGTAGATAATGACTTGGAATAGCACAAAGTCTACTTTTTATCCCGGAAAAACTAGGTGATCCCGCGGGATTCATCAAAAACTTATAATGCAGCGGGCTGCACGCTGCAACTAGTATAAAATATAACTCCTCCGCAACGTGTAAATACACCTAAATGTCAAATACACAGATTGTATGTAATTGTAAAAACAGATATTTGTATTTCGATAGAGAGTCAAAATCGTAGGAAAGTCAAAATTGTACATTGAATATTTTTTTAAAAGAATACTTGGGGAGTGATCTACAATCGATATCGAAGTCTGTTTTTGTCTGTTTCTCTGTATGTATGTCGGGGATAAACTCAAAAAGTACTGCATGGATTTACTTCAAATTTTGCATGAATATTATTAACAGGCCGGGTCAAAATATAGGCTACATATTATCACGCTATCACCTAAGGGGGAGGAGCGGTGCGGAGTAAACGAAGTCCGCGCGGACGTAGTCGTGGGCAACAGCTAGTTATAAATAACTAACGACTGTCGTATCTGTATTATTGCCACTGACCACATGAATACTAATAGACACGACATTGGGAAGGAAACGTGTGTGTATTAGCAAGCGCTCCTATCATCGCCAAAAATGTCATACATTTGCAGGTATGTTATATCATATCATATAAGTAATATATGTTATATATGTATAGTATAATATGTTATATCATATAAGTAATAAGCCATATTGTACTGTTTTATCGCACTGAATGAGATGACAAGGTTAAAAATTACCCTTGAAGTGATTTTACTTCATAGGTAAATATTATAACGTGTTTCTGTGTGTGAATGCAAGCTACACTGACAAACTAAAAAATTGCCTTGAAAGGCGTATCCATTTAATCCGTGATTATTGCTGTCCTACTTGATATCCATACTAATATTATAAATGCAAAAGTCTGCGTATCTATTACGCTTTCACGGCTCTACCGCTGGACCGATTCTGATGTAATTTTAAATTATAATAGATGATCTGTTAAAGTACTCGCAGGTGAAGCTACGTGGATTAGCTAGTTGATTACAAGTCTTCTCATTCCCGTTATGTAAGTCTGTGTCAAAGTTAACGTGCATTAAAATCAACTTTTCCCCGTGTTGGTCCCGGCCTCCTTTGAAGAATAGGCCAACTGCCGTTCTACCAGGTAGGTCGTAAAAGGCGACCGATTGGCTATCGAGTCACTGCCATCGTGGCTCCTAGGTGGCAGAGTTCTGCATTGTCTCGCCCAGGTCTGGTACCACCGCTTTACCTATTCCTGCCGTAATAGCGTCAGTGCTTGTCGCTGTCGTGTTCCGGTTTGGAGGGTAAGGTAGTCGGTAAACTTATGCATGTGACATTAGACCTCGCCATAAGATAGCAACGCACCATTAACATCTTTAATGTCTATAGGCGATGGTTGACTCTTTCCATCAGGAGACCCATCTGCTTGTTTGCTATCTTATGATATAAAAAAAACCTTTGTAAGTCATTCGTATGTCGTTCCTCGGCAATAAGCGATAAAGAATCATTCAGCTAAACCAGCCCTCAGATAGGAGAGAACTTGTATTTACGAAGTAAAATGCCACCTGTAATGTTCATAGCGCAGATAACGAAACAATAGAGCTGGACATTATTTTTTAGTTTTTATTGAGAAATACATTGTTCATTTATTGAAAATGTAAACATTAGGCAAAAGTTTGCGTACCGATAAGTTCCAGTACAGTGATTTGGATATCAACGTGTCAACATGTACTTAACTTATGGCTTTGTAATAGCGTTTATTCAATTTGGGAACTGCGACTGGGTAAATTATTTTAGTTTATTTGATTAATGAATAATTTTTTCTCTGCTTGTTAACTTCTTCACGGTCTAGGCACAGAATACTTAGAGACTACCAGAAGTCAACGTTATATACAAGTAATATTCGAGCATAGCACACATAGGCACGTCTCACGGACGCGATATCTCGGACTGGTGCGGTACAAACTGTACCGAACCATTCCGAGATGTCGCGTCCGTGAGAGGTGTCTATGTGTGCGTTGCTCGAATATCACATGTATGGAGATTGACTACTGTTAGTCTCCAGTATACCGGGGTTCTAGGGGTAAGCCTATTTGGCTCAGATCTTGAGATCCCTTTATCCGACCTGGGGTCGGATAAAAGTGTTTTAAAAGTGTTAAAAGAAGGTTTTTCTCGAAAATCTAAAATTTCAATAGCAGCTCGAAGTCTGGCGGATGGTGTGTTACGAATTACCACACCTACGCGTCACTATTAGGTATTCTGTGCCTCCAATGAGCACGTAAAGCCGGCAGTCACGGTTATCGCTAGAAATAGTCGATAATCTTTATCAGGTCGGTAAAATGCGGCGATGGGGATCACCATTCATCTCACCAACCGACAAACCGGTGAATCGCCAAATCGGTGAATCGACAAATCGAAAAGTCTATAGTTTTCTCTGCCTACCCCGCAAGGGAACCGGGCGTGATGATACTTTTATGGATAAAATATTGTGTATGCTAGTAAATATTTTTAACGATTTTATTAACCATGGTCCTAGGAACCTTATCAGACTATTTTCACGTTGACTTATACACACGATTATTACACATACATACATATGTATGTATGTATGTGTGTGTGTGTGTGTATGTTTGTGTGTATGTAAACATCTCATAGCTTTTGAATGGCTTGACCTATCGAAACTCAGTTGATGGCATTCGATTGGGTTCTGCTTAACTTAGGTTTTCTGAAGATCTGAACCAATTTAACTTACATTTTGAGAAATTAAAAAAAAAACTCAAAAAATATTTCGGCGAAACTATTTTTTAAATTACTTCTAGATTAATGTACCAGTTAAGATCTCCTAATTAAAAACTACGCAAAATACCGTAAATTGCATTAAAATTGGTTGATTCGTTCGGTATTTATCAATGATAAAAAATTTAAAAAAAGTTTGTTCACATTTGTTTAACATTTTTAACCTATGATTGATTTTGCAGCTAATAAAATAATGTAATGCTCAAAAATTGCATTGAATACTATTCGAAACATAAAAATCAATCTTTATTTTGAAAAAATATACCTAAGTAGGTACATATTTTCGAACTAAGTATAATTTTTAGGCAAACTTTAGATTTTTGAACTCTTCGAACTCAAAAACCCATGCTTAGGTATAGTTTTTGCTTCTTTGAGCTGAAAATACCCCAATTTAACCGGAAGTGTCAGGTATGACATGCAGGGGTCAACCGATTACAGATTTTTTCCATGGATGTCAGTGTATTTGTATATGTGGATGCCTATTGCTTGTTTGTAATCACGATATCGCCGGAAAAATAGTTTTTTTCAAAATAATACTCGGTAAATAATTTATTTATCGAATATCTTTTTAATACACTTCAAGATCGTACTGAAAGAAGGCCTATTGAAGATCACAATTATAGTCTAATTAGATATAGGTACCTAGTAAAAATTCTACTAGTTAGTGTTTTGATTGTTTCTACTTTTACATTTTTTCTGTATTTGAATCAGCATTATGAGGCGTGCACTTATGGATTTCACAAACTTTCAGTAATGTTAGAAATTAATTGTAGGTATATACATGCAAATCTTCACGCCGAATCTCTTAGTGGAAGGCAGAGAGAATTAAACGCAATATATTATATGTCCCGATCCAGAAAAACCTTCTTCGCTTTCTCCACATCCATAACTCTCTTCATCACACACGCCGGTTTCGGAGACTCTTGACACCACCTTCGTCCGGCAACTGATCAATCTAATCACGGTATGCCAGTCTTGGTCTCCTCCGGCACCTACATCCATACACATTCGCATTGTGTAGCGTGTTAATCTGCCATTCTTTCAACATGTCCGAACCAACGGAGCACGCCCTTTCACACTGATTGGTCCGTGAGTGTTAAAAACCCTTAGGTGGTAGCGTTCCGCAAAGTCTCGCCCGGGTGTGGTACCATCGCATCATCTAACCTGCGCAATAGTGCAATGCTTGTCACTGTCACGTTGTGATTCGTAGGGTGAGGTTCCCAAACTTATGCTAGTGGCATTAACATCCCGTGACACGGACTAATGACATATTTCCTGTCTGTAGGTGATGCCCTAAGTAGCACGTTAAGCTGTATATTGGCTGTATTGAGGTTCATTTTTATACTTAAAGCTGTATATTATTCGTACAAAGGCTGTAGAAGCGCTTCTACAGCCGATATAACACCAAAAAGGGCCTCAAGTTATACAGCTTATTGCGTTATATAAGCTGCACAATAGCTATACAAGCTGTTAAAGGCTGTACAAGGGCTGTTTTTTGGTGTATAAAGACTATAACACTAAAGATACTCTCTTGTAACTCTCTTGTACAGCTAAATGTTCTTAATAGGTGTTTGAAAGTAATGAAAAGTAACAATCTGTTTTTGATATTGTATAAAATATCACATAGTATTTGCAGACGCCATAATTAAAAATAAATTAATAAACGATAAACTCTTGGAGCAGTATTGAACGATGTAATCAAAGTGCAAATTCTAAATTATTGTGAAATAATATATCGTCCCCGTAGTTGGAAAATTAAATAACTCTGATTTTGTAGTAGGTACTGATATAAACGCGATTTAGTACTTTTTTTTCAGTTAATGTACATTTATTAAAAAATGTGAGACAATTTTACTGTCGGTAATTTTATTTTTTGTGGACCTGATTATCTTTAACAAACTGAACCCTATCTTTTACTATAACTAGATAACACATTAAAAATCAAGTCAATATCGCCAAAATCGGACTTATTTAATTTTCCCACTACGAAAACGATATGTTTTCCCTCAAAATATTCACACGCCAACGAAATAATCAAGATAACACAAAGAAATCATTGCAAAATACGGCGTTTGTCCCTTTTATATTAGGAGAACTATCTGCGTGTTTGCCATCTTATGATATAACATAATTTTTAATACAGTAAATCTGCGGTCGGTTGCTACATTCCTGTATTTCTGGAACCCTTCATCAGATCTTCACCTATTTAAAATGGGACCACACGGAAAGTATACCCTCTCAAACAAAAAAAGAGTTTTCAAAATCGGTTCATAAATGGCCGACTTCTGAAGTGACAAACATTTTAAAAAAACATACAGTCGAAGTGATACCCTCCTCCTTTTAGGAAGTCAGGTGAAAAAAAGTGATTACGTTGATGCCTGATGATAATGCTTTGGACGTTTGTTTGCAATTTACAAGCTCTCACTTCTATATGATGAATTGATAAAGTGCATGTCAGGCCACGCGCAATGTAAGGTTCCGAAGTTGCCCATCACAATAATGCGGACTAAGAAGAGGGCAGTTGTAGTTTCATACTATGAACATTTAAGCTATTCAACGTCAATGACAAATATATATCCGCACCACAGTTTCGACGCATATAAAAACTTCTCAAAACTACATTTTATAAGTTGGTCGACTATTACTCAAAAACTTGTAAAGCCTTCTAAGCCGTGATAGTTTTCCTTCTAACTTCATTATATTTACTACTATCATGATTTTTTTTCCGCCCCTAAAACCATCCATTTAGCCTGCAAAGGCAACACTTGACTCTAACAAAAATTAGCAGTTAAAAGCTTAATATTTTACAAAGGAGTCCCTTAATCTAAAACTTGTTTTCACAAACCTATAATATTTTTAAAAACCTATCCATCGATACCCCACACAATGGGGTACGTCCCTAAAAAGTCAATGTCTACCATGAGTATAAAACTAAAACTGGAAGAAAATCTCAATAGCCCAACACTAAAAAAATATTTTTCTTACAGATATCAGAGTGGTTATCTCCTATACAGAATCAGTTGTAAGTATCAATTATTTCTATAAAAAAATCTGTAAGACGGTTGACCCTGCAGGCCACTCTTGAATCTTCCCGCTATTTCACTCTCCAACCCCTCATGTCCTCAACTATCTCCACTTAAAAAAATCACGTCAATTTGTCGCTCCATTTTGCCGTGAAAGACGAACAAACATACACACACATACACTTTTCCATTTATAATATTAGTATGGATATTTTTTCAGTTCAAACATCTAGTTTGTCAAAACTGATAGTAGGTAGGTATAATGAGGTTTGAAAAGCTGTATATTTTGGAAACGATGATCGATTTTGATCTTTTGAATGGCATTCAACTTAATGTTTGAGATCTAAAATGTTTTTTTTACGACATAAACGATAGGTTGAAGCAATGTCAAAATCTATTTTTCTTTTCAAAATAGGTATTTTGTTACTGACAAATCTTAAATAAATTAACCGGTTTTGATCCAATTTACGGTATCATTACATGAGTCAGCAGCATGAATACAAACTAACATACCTGCATGCATACATAAATATTTCTCCGAGTTCCTAAAAGGCGAACAATTGCCAGTTGCCCATACGTGTGACTATCAATCATTGTGGTTTGTGACTACTGCCCCCCGAGACAAGTGGCAAACGCTCCCTAACTATTCAAGTATTACGCTTTGGCGATATTTATGCCAAATTGGTAGCCAAGTGGATCATAGCTTGTTCAACGTTCGTTCTATACGAACTTTACGAGGTCTATCGAATATTGTCTATAAATTGACGGTAAACGTCAGTTTGAAGAATTATTTTCACCGAGTTTATAAGTCTTATTTATATGAAAAGTGAATTGTAGTGGTAGAGTTCCGCAACGTTTCGCTTGGATATCGTATCGCCTTACCTATTTCTTCCGCAAAAGCGTGAATGCTTGTAACTGTCGTGTTCCGGTTTGGAAGGTAAGGTAAACTTATACCTATTTGGTATTACCCGCCATTAGGATAGTATCAAATATCTTTAGTATATGTATATAGACGATGGGTGCCTTTTCCTATCAGGAGAGCTATTTGCTTGTTTGCCATTTTGAAATAAAAAATACACTCGAAATACGT
The DNA here is from genome assembly GCA_036924255.1 of Apodemia mormo. Taxonomy (NCBI): domain Eukaryota; kingdom Metazoa; phylum Arthropoda; class Insecta; order Lepidoptera; family Riodinidae; genus Apodemia; species Apodemia mormo. Next base: position 235,241 of record JAUPFN010000052.1, read on the forward strand.
AATCCTCTTTCTAGCGCAATCGGCTAAAAACAAGTAGGACGCTGGACCCGAAATACACATAAATTGGAAGTAGTTTATATAAATTACTAGCTGACCCGGCAAACGTTGTTCTGCCTTTTTAACTACTCTTATTTTTTTTATATTTTATCATCTTTTAAACCTTCCATGGACTTCAAAAATTAATTGAAAACCAAAATTAGCCAAATCAATTCAGCCGTTCTCGAGTTTTAGCGAGACTAACGAACAGCAATTTATTTTTATATACATAGATTTTATTATTTAAAGCCGTATGCAATGCTTATTTGTATTCAATAGTCATTCATTCAAGAAAGAAAGAAAGAAAGAAAGAAAGAAAATATTTATTTGCAAGAATATGGGTGTTACAAGTTGTTAAAAATAAATTAAGTTACCAACATATTCTACCATTATATGGTGTGCAAATATTTAAAAAAATTATCATTATAAAATATTACATTTAAAAGATTCTATCGAATATTTAGAATTACTACCGGATCGGAACGCGGCCACACACTGAGAAGATCCGGCGGAAGAAACTCAGCGGGCTGGTCTTTTTTCTCTATTTTATGTAGGTACTTGTTATAAATGTACAATTTCATATTACAAAAGATTTTTTTATAATTACAAGTTTCATATTTTGTGCAATTAAATTTTTATAATTTACAAAATGTTCACTATTTACAAAATTTTACTAGGTACATTGAAATTTTTTAAGGACAATTCAACAAACTTATATTTCTATCCATTAATATTTAATTTTATCGGCTAAAAATTCTTTAATATCATAATAAGTTTTATCTAACAGCAAATCAAACAACTTTTTGCGAAATTTATTTATAGGTAATGATTTAAGACTATCAGGAATATGATTTTATATAATAATAGACATACAATACACATTTTTTGTAAAAATATTTAATTTTTGATTAGGCACATATAATTTTTTACTATTCCTAAAATATGAGTTACCAGTGACTTCAGCATTTGTTTTAAATAACTTTTGGTGCTTTTTTACAAATACGCATACCTCTAAAATATACAAACATGGTAAGGGAAGTACATGGTAAGGGAAGAATATTACAAATAAACTGACTTGTAAGTAGGTACTTAAGGTGCTTAACTTATTGTTAATTACAGCCAATAGTTTTGTCAATCACTATAATTTTGTATTAATTTTACAATAAACCAAATATCAGAATGACAACCAATCCATCCGATCGTCAGATATTTTCTTAACGTCGCCTCGCTGTCACAAGTATTCTTTTTTATAGCGCATCAAGCGCTATTCAGGTTGTTTTGCACATACTTAAGAATGCATAATTTGAATACAATTCAACAGTAGGCATCTAATTTAAATAGTTATTACTTTAAACTACATACTATTAAAATAATTAAATAACAACTTACCGACCCGCTCCGTAATGTAAGTGCACAAAAATACGTTTATATGACAAATTCTCGGCTTTTTTCAACTGTAATATATATATACATATACATATACATACATATATATATATATATATATATATATATATATATATATATATATATATATATATATATAATATATATATATATATATATATATATATATATATATATATATATATATATATATATATATATTATACGTATAAACCTTCCTCTTAAATTACTCTGTCTATTGATGAAAACCGCATTTAAATCCGTTGCGTAATTTAAAAGATATATGCAAACATACACCGAATGCAACTTTGTTGTATACTATGTAAAGATAAACTATAATATACTCGCTGACCCGATAAACGTTGTGTTGCCACACAAATTATTTGTATTGAATTTTTTGGTGGGGTACTTGAGAGAGAGGAGAGAGTTAATTGAGATAAAAACTATCCTATCTTTTAAGTTGGATCAAACAGTATCTATTAAATTTCATTGAAATCAGTTCAGCAGTTTCGGAATCCATTCGGACAAACAACGTGACACGAAATTTATATATATTAAGATTTGAATGTTATCGTAAGTTTTTATTTTTCAGAAGTGAAATTTCAATGCAATTTCAAGATGTAAACAAGCGTATTAAAAATGATAACTTCGCACAAATTAATCAATATGTTGAAAACCAAGATATCTTAAAGAAATCAATTGCAAATGACGAAATATACCCAGTATCAAATATATTGCCACATTTAGAAGAAGCGTTGGCGAAGGCAAACACTTTAAGCGAAAATCTTAGCAGGGAAATTCGAATAGTGTCGAACCGCGAATTATTATTGAAAGACGCAATAGTCAATGGCAGGTAAGTTTTACTTTATTTTAAAGTCGATTTCAAAATTATTGTAATCACAAAAAATAACAGAACGAACACTATAAAAAATGGCAAAGTGTATGTGGGTACTCATCACAATAATGCGGAATAAGAAGAGCGTTTTTTTTAATTGGTTCATATCATGAATATTAAACCTATTTAAAGTCAATAACGCATATATACGCAACGCACCACGGTTCAGCGCCTACAAGAACTTCTCTAAATACATTTTATATACTGATCGACTATTACTCATAAACTTCTAAAGCTTACTCATGCGTGATAATTTTCCTTTTAACTTCATTAATTTACTACTACAATGATTTTTTCCCACCACCCCTAAAACCAACCGTTTCGCTGGTAGAGGGGGAGCCTAATATTTTGCAAACGAATCGCTTAATCGAAAAATTGTTCACGCATCTGCATTTTTTGAAAATCTAGCCAACGATGCCGTTGGGTACAGTGGGGTACGCGAGAAAAAAATGAGCATCCCCATTTTACTTGAATAGGAATTGTCTAAAACAATATTTTTCAAGATTTTATTTTACTTTGTTACCGTGGCTAACAAATCGCAGCTTTGTAGTACTTCAATTTCTAGCATTTTGAATATTTTTTGCTAACATTTTGTAAAAAAAAAATAAACAAAATTAATTAAAACTAATTATAAACATTTTTCGAAGGGCAAGCAATCATAGGCGTGTTGAAAAATTTCCACCGTCTCTTAGGTGCCCCATAGACCTACAATAATATTGCGCAATATTACGTATTGTACAATATTTTGACCGTTTAGGGTTAACATTGAAGATTGCACAAAGATTGAACGAAAGTTTGAGCAGGTTTAATTTTTATTGCGAAATATTTTTTTCTTGCACTGTGTAGGCTTAATATTGCACAATATTTTTCACTTGCAGTGCCGGAATTTAAGCTGAGCACTGGTCTATACAGAAGTCAATACCACTATACCACTGAGGCAACAACGAACGAACAACGATCAACAACAAACTCAGACCTCTCTCAATGTCCCAAAAGTTTCACGCTATCAATAGGAAGTATTCTGCATTTCCTAATAGCAAAAATAAATAACAAACCGCATTCTTACTAGAAATGGCATACTTAACCGCATACATACTACTAGAATCAATTAACAGTTAACATATTAAATTTCGTACTATTTTTTTTAACAATTAACAACTGTTAATTAGTGTTAATTGTTAAAAAAAATAGTGTAATGTTACTTTTAACAGTATTAGTAAATACTGTTAAAAGTAATTTTTATGCATCACTAAAATTATCAATAACTTGATATATTGTGATAATAATGTAAAAAAAAATATTTGAGAGAGCGTTTTTTGCTCGCTAACTTGATTTATGATAATACTGTTATTAAAAATATTTCGAGAGACCGTGATAATAATAATTGTTAAAAGTTATTCAAACTATTCTAGAGAATTTTTGGTAGCTTCATGTTTTTACTGCTACTGCTAATACTTATTATATATAGGCTACTGATATAATATAACATAAATAAATAACTGTTAAATAAAAATTAACTTTAACAAGATAACAGTTAATCTAATTTAACAATAATTTCCATGCCTAATTCTTATTTATTACTTCTTATATAAAACTCAGACAAATAAATCTCAAACACGAATAAAAATATAATGTAATTATAAAATTAAGTATGTCCGTATATTTTATAACTAACACAATGATTGCAGGTCTGGAATTTCAACACTAACCGTTACTATGATTGGAAGAACACCTCGGACATACATGATAAGGGATACCTATTGGACTCTTTGTAATGGATTTATTCAGTACCCTGTTTCAAGATTTGCAGAATTCTCCAGTAATCCAATTACTATCCCAAGATGTATTGGCGAAGAGGTATAAATAAATTTATTTTATTTCATACAGAAAATATGCCACGAAACAAAACTAATAAACCAATAAAAATAATCTAAACCTCCATACTATAATACTATCCATCCCAATCCCTATTAATATTATAAATGCGAATGTAAGTTTATTTGTTAAGCTTTCACGCGAAAACGACTTAATCGATCATCATAAAACTTTGTACAAATATTCTTGGAGGTATTAAAAATAACATAGGGTACTTTTTAAAAAAATAAATACTTATTTGATGGCTTAAATGCGAGCAAAGCCGCGAGTAAAAGCTAGTCACTACATAGTATAAAGTCACTTTCTCTGTCTGTCCCTATGTATGCTTAAATCTTCAAAACTACGCAACGGATTTTGATGCGTTTTTTTTTCAATAGATAGATTGATTCTTGAGGAAGGTTTTAGTATATAAACCTTCCCGAGATTCCTATGGGAACAGAAGCTATACGGATTAAACCGCGGCCAGGTCGCTAGTACTATATAAAAGCGAATGTCTGTCTGTCTGTTACGCTTTCACGGCTAAACCGCTAAAAGCATCATGGAGTGAGTAACGGGGCGTAGCTAATTATAATAACTAGCGATCGCCCTCTGGCCGAAATTCGATCAAAGACTAAACAATAAAATCTCGTTCAATTTTAACAACAGACTTTAGCCGTAAATAATCAGAAGAATCAAACCAATTCCTCTGAGCGTAAAGAAAATTGTATACATGTGTGTATATTATTATCATGTATTTCACACGAACGTGGTATGTGTAATGTTTATTTTTATTATAATACTAGCTGTTGCCCACGACTTCGTCCGGGCGGACTTCGTTTACTCCGCACTGCACCTCCCCTGTAGGTGATAGCGTGATAATATGTAACTTATATGTTGACCCGACCTGTTAGTAATATTCATGCAAAATTTGAAGTAAATCCATGCAGTACTTATTGAGTTTACCCCGGACATACATACAGACAAACAGACAAAAATTCTAAAAACTATATTTTTGGCTTCGATATCGATTGTAGATCACGCCCCAAGTATTCTTTTAAAAAAATATTCAATGTACAGTTTTGATTTTTCTACGACTTTATTATATGTTGTACAGATGAACATTATTTTCAGCAATTTTTATATCATAAGAGTGCTAAGTGTGAGTTTTTCTTTTTGCATTCGATCGTGAGCGCGTTTCGAGTTTACTAGGAATTTGTATGTGATTTGTACAGCGCCAGCTAGTGGTAAACTGGTTTCTCACGTTTACCACTAGGTGGCGCTGTACAAATCACATACAAATTCCTAGTAAACTCCAAACGCGCTCACGATCGAATGCGAACAGAAAAACTCACACTTAGCACTGTGATAGCAAACAAGCAGATAACTCCCCTGACAAAGACAAACTACGCCTATATCTAGACTTACCATAAATATTGTTACAAAGAAAAATATATTTTTTCTATTGCTCGTAACATTTATACTATTACAGTGTGTTAGTTCATATTTTTTCATAATAAGTACATAATATTTTTTTTGTATTATAATATAGGGAACAAGCAGATGGGTCTCCTGATGGAAAAAGTCAACCATCGCCTATAAACACCAAAGATATTAATGGTAGCGAGGTCTAATGCCACATGCATAAACACAAATCGAAACACAACAGTGACAAGCACTGACGCTATTGCGGCAGGAATAAGTAAGGCGGTAGTACCAGACCGCGCGAGACAATGCAGAACTCTACCACCTAGCAGCCACGATCTAGCGACGATGCGAGTCGCATAGCCAATTGGTCGTCTTTTACGACCTGCCTGCAGAACGGCAGTTAACCTATTTTTCAAAAGAGCCCGGCACCAACATTAACAATATATAAAGCCTTTAACTAGGTGGTAGAGTTCTGCATCGGCTCGACCGGGTCTGGTACCACCGCCTTACCTATTCCTGCCGCTATAGCGTCAATGCTAGTCACTGTCGTGTTCCGGTTTGGAGGGTAAGGTAGCCGGTAAACTTATGCATGTGGCATTAGACCTCGCCACAAGATAGCAAGCAAGATAGCAACGCACCATTAACATCTTGGGTGTATATAGGCGATGGTTGACTCTTTCCATCAGGAGACCCATCTGCTTGTTTGGTATCTTATAAAATAAAAAAAAGCTTATTCAAAGTGGTCTCCATTGGCTGCAATACAGTCCTTTAAACGTTGAGGCCAGTTATCAATAGAAGCACGCACTCTTTCCAGTTTCCATGGGAAAATTCTTCACTGCCAATCGTATAAATTGTTTTAAGTACTCTAAGTTATCATGGCATTTAGAGCAAGCCATAATCTCTAAAACTGATTATAAATCGTAATCCAGCGGAGTAAGATCGGGAGTAAATGACGGTCAATCTTCAGTTCTAATGTAATCCGGAACGTTGGTTTCTAACCAATATAGAGACTGATTCACAAGGATTAATTGCGTAAAAAACGTGGGGCGCGGTAGGGTCACAGAATATAGAGATTAATCTGTCGTGGGGTGTGCTAAGTATTCGTCGCCGGGCGTATTGGCTAGTAACGCGAAAGGGAGCCGGACATAGGTTTACCGTGCGGGGAAGCCGAGCGGGCCCGGGCGCGGCGACACGTTTCCTTACCAATGACGTGTCTATTAGTATTTATGTGGTCTGCGGTTGGGACCAACACGGGACATCAATCAGCAGCAATATTATTTATAATTTCAAAGTTTAATAATTTTTGGAAATATCTTCTATCTAAAATTGTACCAAAATTAAATTTAGTGCCGATTTAGAATGGAATACAAAAAATTCGTTAAAATAATAAAAAGTCAACATAAAATTAAAAACCGGCTAAGTACGAATCGGACTCGCGCACGAAGAGTTCCGTACCATCATAGCAAAAAAATTCGAAAAAAAAAAACTCGGATATTGCATGGGGACTCGCCTACTTTTTATATATATTTTTTTAATTTTTAGTATTTGTTTTTATAACGGCAACGGAAATACATAATTTGTGAAAATTTCAGCTTTCTATCTATCACAGTTTATGAAATACAGCCTGGTGATAGACAGACGGACAGACAGCGGAGGCTTGGTAATAGGGTTCCAAAACGGAACCTTTTAGGCACGGAACGCTATGATCTAATTTTACTTTTCACAGATACCATCAAGAAGAGATCCTTGCGTATTCAATTCCATAATAAAATATGAAACTATTCCTACGACCCGCCATTCAGTTTATGTAGAGGATGATTATTTGTGCCTTAAACCAAATTTCAATTCCACTCTTGAAAAATATTTATCAGTTCCAAGAAATATGGTCAAGAACACTTGTAAGAATGGTAAGTTTCTACCAAGTCTGAGTATAATACTGTAAAAAATATTCTTAAAAATAGTATATATATATATATATATATATATATATATATATATATATATATATATATATATATATATATATATATATATCGAAAAGCAAGTTTAAGAATACTTCTATTATAATAACGGTTGGTAACCTTGACTGAGTCCAGAGTACTGTAAAAATATTAAAAAAAAATTATCATAAATTTTCTTAAATAATATATTTTATAGTTAATAGTAATTTTGAGTGGAGGATAAGATAGCCAGGAAACTATCCCGCCAATCTCCATGTGGATAGCAACACACAAATATAAATATATAATTATATTTGATTTGCCCCGTTGGTCGAGCGGTTACCGACCCTGACTACGCAATCGACGGGTTCGGGTTCGATCCCTGACGGGGTTTTTTATACGGGGATATTTCCAGGTTTGGGTGTTTATTAAATATGTTCTAGTATTTATATATGTATTTCTATGTATAGGTATCGTTGACTAACACCCATAAAACAAGCAAATAATTCGCTTACTTTGGGTTAGATCAGTAAGTGTAATTTGCCCCGTGAATATTTATTTATTTATTTAAATAGCATCATAAGTGTCTATTGTCTTTTTCATCTGAGAGCCATCTGCATGTTTGCTAATCTACGATAGAAAAAAACTAACATCGCAAATATATTCGTGTCTATGAACTACACGTACTTACACGTTAGCT
>JAUPFN010000053.1:0-2500 GCA_036924255.1 Apodemia mormo
ATGCCTTTTTTAAAACTTTGTTTTAACTAGACAGGCACTATTATTCTACTCGGAACATTTTTGTTCTACTCGGAAATAGAACCTGGGAATTCATGGTCAACATCGGAACCGGCTAAATTAAGGAGTTATTTTAATTTTAGGTAGCTTACTAATAAACTTTCAAGCACGAGTTGGAAATTGGTGCGGCAACCATTACATATGTTATTTACTTAATGTTTATTGTACTTTATTTCATTAAAACGGTTGGATAGATCTAGAAAAACTAGCGATTGCCCTCTGGTCGAAATTCGACTAAAGGCTAAACAATAAAAATAAAAATATTAGGTTTCTGCAGTCCTCTCGCCTTCGCAATGTAAACGTGAGGGCGCGTATTCGATCCGTAACGAAAACTTCAATTTTCAAGTTTTTTCCAGAACAATCTCGTAATAATGTGAGCAGATTATTCGAAGAATATTACAGTTTTTGCACGATTAAGTCTTGATTATTTGATTTACCACAGGTTCAAAATTTGATCGGCAAACGATTACGCGCGAGGATTTTTAGTGTTTTAAAATAATTCGTCTAAATAAATGAGTTCATATAATGGACTGAAAGAAAGCAGTATATTGAGCATCACCTTAATTCACATATAATAAATATTTTAGGTTTCTATTGAAATACTTACTGGTAAATAATGTTAAAGTAAACTGATTTTGTAATTTTTTTTAATATTATTTTTTAATATCTAATAACAATATTTTCGTCATTTTGGCTCTGTGTGGCACTTAAGGACCATATATCCTATGGAAAAACGCATTAAATAAAATATTATGGCATATTACAATGGTTGTATTCGTTCTGAAATATAGCTCTGACACCTATTTTCCTAAACTAAAACTAAACTACTAAACTAAACTAAAACTATCCAGGGATTGTCTTCGTTTTAAAAAGTCGTTATAAAAAATTATATTTTTGCTCTTTAGTTCACTAAATCAAGACTTAGTCTTGCAATAACTGAAATATCCTTCGAATAATCTACTCAAATTATTAAATATTGCTCTTAAAAAAACTTGAAAACATGAAGTTTTCGTTACAAATCTGTGCCTTTTGTACGCCACCGTTCGCGTACTTGTCTTATAAAGAGAGACAAGGTTTCTGCTTCACGTATTAATTTATAGAAAACATACCAAATTATGTACTTTAAAATATTAAAATTAGTGATGTAATTCGTTTTAGCTTTGTAATGGTGGAAGAATTTTCGAAATCAGTTCTTCATTTTTTAATGTATTTATTGCAAATAAAAAAAACTCTTTTTCTGATATTAATATAGATTAACGTAATAAAAGTGTCAGCACAGATAATAAATAAAACAAATTGCTCAAATCAAAATGAGTTACGCTTCACTTAGTAGCGTCGCTTTTTGTAAAAAATTAGGACAACCGTTTTGAAACATTGACAACCGTTTTGAGACAACCATCTTTTCTATCTTCGAAAAATCTCGAATCGGGACACTAATCTATATATATATATATATATATATATATATATATATATATATATATATATATATATATATATATATTCGATTCGAGATTTTTCGAAGATAGAAAAGATGGTTGTCTCGTCAAAACGAAGCTGTTCACAAAAATTCAGCTTGCTATTAATCAAAAAAAGTTTGTTTCCGGGATCACTGTCTACTACATTACAGTAGAGTAGCAGAATTTCTTGTCACTTATCACATTATGGAACAAAGTAACTTGGAATACGGGCGTGAAGATACTACATTGTACTCTATTTTTAAATTAAAATATTGACAACTAAATAGTCCAAGCTATGCCGTTACATATGTACTTTGTAATCCTATACTTTGAACCAGCAATTCTTTTATATTTGTAATTGATTTCTTTGAAACGACTGTATGTGTTTTGACGAAAATATCGTATTTAGGTTGTCTTACTATTAAAATTAATGCAGGTAAGTGTTATTTCCGTGATAATTCTTCTTTATATGAAAAAAAAAACTATCCAAGCGAAGATCGATCGCTTAGTTAGTAATCTGTAAAAATGCACTGTAAATTATTTTCTTTTTTCTGATTTCCAAACCTGTTTTTACATTCGCCTGGACTATTATGGCGACAATTTCAATTGTAGAATTCAAGGGGCTTGTACGTGAGTGATTTTTTAGATTTTTTTTTAATATATCATAAGATAGCAAACAAGCAGATGGGTCTCCTGATGGAAAGAGTCAACCATCGCCTATAAACACCAAAGATGTTAATGGTGCGTTGCTATCTTGTGGCGAGGTCTAATGCCACATGCATAAGTTTACTGGCTATCTTACCCTCCAAACCGGAACACGAAAGCGACAAGCACTGACGCTATTGCGGTAGGGATAGGTAAGGCGGTGGTATCAGACTCGGGCGAGACAGTAAAAAAATACTTTTTTTCTTTTGAAATATTCATATTGTATCGATAATTCTAATGCTAGGTAAATTTTGCAAGAATTTGTGAGTTATGAGATG